>JAVSCE010010859.1:0-15630 GCA_032199065.1 Smutsia gigantea
AGGAAACAAATCCTGCCATTTGCAACAACATGGATGGAGCTGGAGGATATTATGCTCAGTGAAATAAGCCAGGTGGAGAAAGACAAGTGCCAAATGATTTCCCTCATTTGTGGAGTATAACAATGAAGCAAAACTGAAGGAGCAAAATAGCAGCAGACTCAGAGACTCCAAGAAGGAACTAGTGGTTACCAAAGGGGAGGGTTGTGGGAGGGTGTGTGGAGAGGGTGTGAGAAGGGGATTGAGGGATATTTTATTTAGTGCACATGGTGTGGGGGATCACGGGGAACACAGTGTAGCACATAGAGGCAAATAGTGAATCTGTGGCATCTTACTACACTGATGGACAGTGACTGCATTGGGGTATGGGTGGGGACTTGATAATATGGGTAAATGTAGTAACCACATTGTTTTTTCATGTGAAACCTTCATAAGAGTGTATATCAATAATACCTTAATAATAAAAAAAAGATGTTAATACTATCCAAAGTGATCTATAGAGTTAAAGCAATCTCTGTCAAAATCCCCATGACATTTTGCAGAAATAGAAAAAAATCATTTTAAACTTCATCTGAAATTTCAAGGAACCTCAAATAGCCAAAACAATCTTAAAAAAGAAAAAAGTTGGAGGTCTTACACTTCCTCATTGCAAAACCTACTGCAAAGCTATAGTAATCAAAACAGTATGGGTCTGACAGAAAAACATTTACCCAATGGACTAGAATAGGAAGCACCAAAATAAACCCTCACATATTTGGTCAAATGATTTTCGACAAGGGTGCCAAGATTATTCAAAGGCAAAGGGAGAGTCTTTTAAAATATGATGCTGTAAAAATTGGGTATTCATGTGCAGAAGAGTTAAGTTGGACTTTTACCTTATACTGTATATAAAAATTAACTCAAAATGGATCAAAGGCCTTAACCTTAGCTAAAACTATAACACTTTTAGAAGGTAACATAGGGGAAAATCTTCATGACATTGGATTTGACAATGAATTCTTGTATGTTACACCCAAAACACAGGCAACAAAGGAAAAAAACAAAAACTGGATTTCATCAATATTAAAACCTTTCATGCATCAAAGGACACTATCAGCCAAGTGGAAAGACAGCCTAAGGTGAGAAAATATTTACAGATCACATATCTGATGAGAAACTAATATCTAGAATAAATAAAGAATTCCTACACCTGAACAACCCAACTCAAAAATGAGCAAAAGAATTGAATAGACATCTCTCCAAAGAACATGTGGAAATGGCCAATAAAAGCATGAAATGTTGTGCAGCATCACTAATCATTAAGGAAATTCAATTGAAACCCCCACGAGATGCCACTTAGCAGCCATTAAGATGGCTGTTGTATAAAGAAAGCCTACAGTAAGTGTTTGTGAAGGTATGGAGAAACAGAAACCCTTGTGGGTTGCTGATAGGATTGTAAACTGGTGCACCCACTGTGGAAAACAGCATGGATGCAGGCTCCAGAGTGAATTAGTAACTGAGACATTTTGACTTTTGGTTTCTTCTTTCTTTGTGATTGCTGTAACAGAGAATGGTAGTGTGAAGGTGCCCAGGTAGTAAATAGCACCAACAGAGAATGACAAGGGGATTACAAGACCACTGTCATAGTGCAGGTTTGTTCAGTGAGTGGGGAAATATTAGACACAGCATCATGTGGCCCTGTTATAACAGTTTTACTCATAAAAACAGGAACATGTGGCAGGGGGTTTACTGCATTGTGTAAAAGTATGCTCGATGTAATATATACATATACAGCTCAGTAAATTATGAGAAAACAGTAAGTCTTATGTAACCACACTTCCCATAGTCTGCCCCCAAGAAAACCCTCAAATGTGTCCTCCTAATATTAGGAACTTCTTCCAGAGGTTAGCATTATGTTTATGGCAATACTGTAGTTCAGGTGTATGTTTTCAAAACTACACATAAATGAAATATGATGGATAATTTTTACTTAGATCTTTTTATTCAAGAGTGTGGTTGTGATATTCACATATACAGATGCCTGTTGCTGTAATGTATTAATTCCCATTATATAATATTCCATTTCATAAAAAAATTATGTGATTTGCTGAGTGGTCAGAGAATATATTCTGTAGGACTTTAAACCTTTGAAAGGTGTTGAGCCTTGTCTGATGTTTTTGGAAGCAGAAAAACCTAGTAATATATTTGCAGATGATTTGTTCATTAAAAAATGTAAGCAATAAATATATAGGAATAAATGCTTTTAAAACTATTTCTGGTATCTAAAACTTTATGGATATTATAGAATGAGGAAATAGGTAAGTGAAATATAGACATTTAAATAACTGACAAAACTGAGTGGTAAAGTAAAATATTGTTATAATTTGACTAAATATCAAATTTTTTAAGTTTGTGGGATAAATGCACAGTATTTTATAAATGTCTAATATCTATTTTTTTCTGATATTTAAGTGTATATAGTCAGTCAGAGCTGAAATATTGGGAATTTCTGGTGCAAACATAGGCCATGTCTTTTTAAAAGATCCAGTATGCTTTTAAAAAGTGTAGAAAATAGCTTTTTGGGGGGTTTTGATTAGGTTTTATTATGTTAAAGTACACAATGATCCTTTCATTCCTGATAAATAACTTAGAGAAATTCGTTAGGCAGCAGGTTATTCTTGGCGCATTCTAGGCGTGACGAGGCAGGGATGAAATGTGACTGTGAGAGGCAATTTGAGAGATAGTGATCAGAAATCCTGCAGCTTAGGATTCTAAGAGAGGAGGAGAAGGAAAGTATCAGGAAAGAAAATGGACAAAAGGTATAGATTTCATGTTTACCACCCCTCTCCTTTATCCAGTGGACTAGTTGAAAATGAATTGTGAAGCAATTAGGTTATTTTCCTATTTCTGTATATTATGAAAAAATTTCTTCCTCCTCATTTATTTTATACTTTATAAACAATCAGATATGAAAACCCAACTAGGAAGAAAAGATTAACAGAATAATACAAAAGAAATAAAACTGTTGCTAAAAACTTAGAAAACTAATTCAATCTAATTAAATTTACTGAGTTAAAAATGGTATGCAGATAGACAATGGGACACTGGTCACTTGGGACTGCGTCACTCCAGAATCTAAATGCAAGGTTTTTATTAAGTGTACTGCTGTCTTCTTGGTCATCAGGGACACCTTAGCCAGGGCTGGTGACAGGAAATAGTAATTCTTACAGGGCAGTAAGGAGACACTGTCCACAGTGTATGTGGAATTGGGTAGGAAAATAACTTTCTGAAAATGGAGGTGCAGGAGAATAATTTGGTTTTGTTTGTTTGGGCTCTTTTTTTTTTATCATTTGCCTAAAGATTTTGCAAAGGACAGCAGGAACATGAATATTTGGGAAAAAGGAGGAAATTACAGATTCCAGTTAGTTTAGCTTTGCTCCACAAATTGTGGGTCTCCTTAGGGTTCCTTGGGCTTTTAAAATTCTGTGAAAATATACTGTTTTTTTACTACTTCCCAAATAGATGAAAATTTACCATGAATTTATCAAAGATTGATCTTTTACTGAATACTTCATGGAAATACAGAAAAAAATATTGCATTAAACAAAACATGGAGCTCTTCACTTTTATTCTCTTTAACCATCTCTGTCCTGAAGTTACTCTTCAGTTGCCAGAGGCTTTACTTCTTTTTCTTTATTTCACACGGCATTTAAATTCTCCAGTGCGGTCAAGGGTAGATGGACTCTGGATATTCAAGGGGAAAAAAACTCCAGTAATTAGCAGAATCTATAAATATTCCCATGTAGAAAGAATTATAAGACCATTTATTTTGCTGTGTCATTGCCCTGGGGATCCTCATCCATGATTCTAGGGGTATTAGCAGATATTTATTCAAGAAAACTAGTATCTTTTAGTGGGGGAGAGTTCTGCTTGCAATGAAAGATTTTTCCACAGCCTTGGGTCATTTATAACTTCTACTTATTTTACTTTGTTTCTGACTTACCCAAGCTTGAACAGCAGGATAAAATCAATGTTTTCCATATAGGAGCAAACAGTGACAATCAGGGACAGAATATAAATCAGCTTCTCTGAGAAAGGGCGGGTCAAGATAATATCCAAATGCCTCAAGTCACTCTATCCCTGTTCAAGTTGTGCATGTTTATAAGGTCTGAGAACCATCACATTTCAAATTGACCAGAACAAAGCAAGAAAACTGGAACAAAATACAGCCATCTACAAGATACACACAAACACCATTTGAATAATTAAATCTATGTCCGAAATAATTGTTTTTAAATGACGTCTTTTTTTCTGATACCTTTGAGAAATGACAACATTGGTTTAGCTCAAGTCAATGGGATGAAAAAATGATGGAAATTTTTACCTCCGCAATATTACATGCAACTTTTCATGAACACATGTGCTGTTCCAAGTGAGGTCCACGCATTTTGCATGATATTCATGTTGTGTGTGATGTTACATATTATTTGTGCCATTACAGGGAGCTGTGTAGCTGGACATGGCACAAGCTCTGGGGCTGCTGTTCTGTGACCCACAGCAGGGCTGAGGCTTTCTGACAGAGTGGGCAGAGTAGGTCCTGAAGGATGGCACACTGGCATCATCTCTGCTCACTGCCACACTCTCTCTCTCCCACCTTGGCAAATAGTTGATAATGTTTGTCTTGTAACAGAAATAGTAATAACAAAAAGCTGTGTGTGAGCCACACTTCACAATGGACATGCATGATTTTACAAAATGTGTACAGTTCTATCACTTTTCAGTACTTGAGCTTCTACCCTACAAATTGCAAAGATATCAGGATGCCCCAGTAGGATCTGGGGGCATGGGCCTCCTCTTTGTGTTGCTCGTGCATGAATTCTACATTTTGAATTTAAAAGAAGAGGTACTCTACAAATCTTTCTCTACAAGTCTTGTTTTATCTAGAAGAAAATGCTCTAATCAGTGTTCTTACAGAATGTAAGAGAAAACACAAATATTAATGTTTATTATAATATTAATAGCAGCATAATACAATAATTTTACAACACTCCAGAGACACAAAATAGTGAAATAGTTTAGTCTTCAGCTGTGAGATTAGTCAAAGATAATACCACGTGGGACACTTAGTTATATTTAAACACAAAACTCTGAACAGAGTCCCACACTGTTTTATAAATTAATTAATTTTTGTTCCTTTACAAAAATATGTTTGTAAAGAGCATTTCCCTGCATGGAAAAAAATCCTATGACTGGGTGAATCTATTTGAGAACTGCTCTACCCTGGACTTATCCAAGTAGACTTAGTAAGTGGAAGCTTCTCAGGATGACCTCTTCTTAATTTTCATCCTCATTTGCTTCGATTTTTCTCTGAGAAATATTCCTTGAATAGTAGTGCTGGGGAATTGTGACTCTAAGACTTGGATTCCTCATGTTCAAACATTTGGTTTGTTTATTAAATAATTAACCATATCTGTCAATACCTTTAGGCTCTTTGGAATTCAAGGAAGACATACAGTTAAAAGCTTTGCACCTTTAATATATCTGTTAAAAGAATGACATTTCAATTAGTCAATACAAGCAAGTTTGTTGTGAAAATAACAGTTTCTCTTCACATACTGGATAGCTAAGTCATGTGCTTCTTTCTATAAGAATCTGATTTTTTATATTGCCTTTTATGAAGATTTACTTTTAATGAGATGTAATTGACATATAGCATTGTGTAAGTTTAAGGTATAGAATGTGTTGATTTGATACACTTATGTATTGCAATATCATTACCACCATAGCTTTTGCTAACACCTCTGTTATGTCATATCATCATCATTTTTTTTGTGTGTGTGCTGGGAACAGTTGAGATCTGGGCTCTTAGTAGCTTTGAAGTGTATAATACAATGTTGTTGACTACATTCACTATGCTGTGCACTAGATCTCCAAGGCTTATTTATCTGCTGGTTCTGAGTTTGTACCCTTACACATTCTTCCCAATCAGAAGTTATATTAGACTATTCAAAGTGGAAGGGGATAGTCAAAGAGATATGGGAATGATCTATTTATTTATTTGTAATGTTTGTTTAGGTTTAATTTTTCCTCTTAATGAGACCAGGTCATTTCAAACCTGCACTCAGTCTGGATACCTGGGCTCTAACATGCTGTTTGCCAGTGGAGTTGATCAAAGGCACTGGCTGTGGAGGGTGTCACCCACTTAGTGGACCCATCACACTTTTGCAGATATGAATATATGGGTTTAAAAATTCCCTCTTAAGCCTTGCATGAAAGGGTTTCATGGCAAAGAAATAATATACTTATGTGGTTCTTATGCTAAAATTGGACGAGAGAGATTTTTCTTCCTGTACTTTGTCAGAAAAGAGCTCCAGTATCACTCCTTCAAGGAAATTGTTCCAATCCTACCCATTTATTATATGATGTCACAGAATTATTATGCCTCTTCTAGACCACAAAGTTCTTAAACGTGCATTCTTTGTATAATTATTTAGTTTTCTGTAACCCACCATAGTGTGAACTATAAAGGCCCACATATCTATTTTTACACACCATTAGTTTTCTAATGACCAAAACAGTCCCAGAATTCAGGTGGCACTTAAAGAAGAAAATATTGCCAAATGGACCAATATATCAATTTTAGTATCAATAAAATGTGCTATTTTTCAAAGATACGATTCTTATCCTTCCCTTTTCTTCATTTTTCTCACTGGACTCTTTAAAAACTCATTTCAAAGAGAAATATTCCCTTCCGCCCCCACTTCTCCTTATCTATCACTCAAATTTAACTATCATCTCTCAACCATCTTCCTATACACCTAGATATATCATTGCCTACATCGCTACTAAAACTATTTACTGAGTTTTAATGATTGTAGTATTGTAGATTATGAAATCATCCTAATACTTTCCAATCATTTGCTATTTTTAAATGTCTGTGAATTTGTTTGATGTCCCTATTTTTCTGTCCAGATCATATCTGAAATTGCACTGATGCCAAACTCTTCCTTTAGATTTCCACATGTTTTAATAGCCAAGATATTATTTATGACATTGAATTCCCTTTTAGTTGATAGTGAAGTAAAAGGAACTGCATTAAAATTATATTTACATGTATAATACTATTGATATTATAAAACATGTCTGTATTATGGACCAATTAGAGATTTAATGACAGGACATTTAATGAGAGGTCCTATTTAATCAGTGGGCTTGATTTTGTTAATTCCAGTTCAGTTTTTGACCATGGAGAGTTAATGACATTTGTCAATGTTTCAATATTTTATAAACTGTAAAAGAATACATAAATTCTACATTTTTCATCAAACAGCATTGTCTTTTCATATAACAGCTATACAGTCTAATAGTGGTACTCTTAGCACACAGTTTTTCTGCTTCTGTTGTTTGCTGGTGCTTCATTTTTATGATTTCACCATCTCTGTAAAAGTTCTTTAATTAAATCAGATACCTTTAATGAAATCAATCCTCACGGTTTAGTAATTGAATGATTTCTTTTAAAAACAAAAGAAAATATTGATGTATGTTAGAATGTATTTTACTGAAGTTAAATCACTACAGTAATTGCATTTTTAAAAAGATTATTCATTTTTCATTGATTTCTATTAGAATAAATTTTTAACATTCGGTAAAATTTTAACTCTTTCATAGCCTTTATAGTTAAGACTAACCATCCAAAATCTAAATTTCCTTCCAAATTTCATTCTTTCAAGTCTTCATATTTAATTTTCTGAGAAATTTATTTGATGTACGGTTGGAAACATTAAAAATAACTACATTTTTGTTGCATCAGCCAGAAATAATTTCCTGTGATGAGTCAATTCCAAATTAAACTTGATGGTTTCCTGAGATTTTGGACCAAACTATAGATTTTATTCCTGTATTTTTACTGATATGAGCTGTACTAAAATCCAGTTATGTTTTTAATAAGTATTTTTTTCCTGGGAAACTCTTAAAGCACAAATATTTGATATGCATTTTCATATATTATTCCTTCCATCTTCTTGAGATAAAAAATGAAGTTATTCTAAGGCCTGTATTTTACATTTTAAGGAAATTATTTAAACACATCCTTGTCAGCACTTAGGGTTGTCATATTCCAAATTTAGACTATTCTGATTGGTATGTAGTAGTATCTCATTGTTTTAATTTGCATTTCCCTGATGATATATGATGTGGAGTATCTTTTCATGTGCTTGATTGCTACCTATTCATCTTATTTAGTGAGGCCCATTTTTAATTGTGTTGTATTCTTACTGTTAAACTTTTAGGAGCTCTTTGTATATTTTAGATAACAATCCTTCATCAGATGTATATTTTGCAAACATTTTCTCCTGGTCTGTGGCTTATCTTCTCATTCTCTTGACCTTGTGTTTTGCAGAGCAATTTTTTTGTTTTATGAAGTCCAGCTTAGCAGTTATTTACTTCATGGATTAGGCCTTGGAACTGTATCTAAAGATCATAACCATACCCAAGGTCATCTAGGTTTTCTCCTATGTTATCTTCTAGGAGTTTTATAGATTTGCATTTTACATTTAGGTCTGTGATCCTTTGTGAGTTGATTTTTGTGAAAGGTGTAAAGTCTTTGCATGTGTTCTTTTTTTTTAAGGTTTTTGTATATGTTCATTTTTTTTTTTTTGGCTCTTGGATGTACATTTGTTCCAGAAAAGACTATACTGCTTCACTGTATTGCCTTTGTCCTTTGTTTTCCTCATATAGATATTGTACATACTTTGTAAGTGACCTGAACTCTCACATTAAAGAAAACCCCAGATTCACATGAAAATGTTATTTTTATTGTTACAGATGTTTATCTAAGCAACCCACAAAATAATAAATCCAGCAGATGGAAAACAATGTAAACATATAGAAAATTAGAACAAGCAGTAACAAGTTTGATCTAATAGACATGTGTAAAACTCAACCAACAGATAAGAAATCACAATTTCTCAGACACACTAGGAGTATATTGTAAATTTAGTGTGTACTGAGTTCTAAATCAAAACTCTTAATGTGAAAAAAAAAAACACTAAAAGTATACAGAATGGTTTCACTGAGTTAGACATTTCAGTGGAACGAACCTGGTCCTTGAAACCACAGGTTTCTTTGAAGACCTAGATTAGAACTTTGTTCAATTACTTATGTGTTGCTTAACTTCCTTGAGTCTGGATATCTTTTTCAGTAGAACAGAAATGATATATACCAGGCCAGTTTGCTGTGGGGATTTGAACTAATATGTGAAGCATAAGCCTGTTTCTGGCACACACTAAGTGCTGAGAGTGGATTTTTTAAGCACTCATTGCATGGGAGCTTAAAGATTTGACATATGAGTAAGTTCTTTCCTAGAGAAATTAAAGATCTTGCAGACCTTAAATTGTAGAATTATTACTAGGTCTGTAGACTTTTAATACCTATTCAATCAGTGTTCATTCAAATATTCTGCTAAATCAACTATTTCTAAATGAATATAATTTAATCTCCCATATCCTCACCTATAGTCATTCTCTAAATTGCTCTGTTAATCCATTTTCTCTTTACCCTATAAAGCTAAATTTAAGTCCCATGTCTTCCATAAAATGTACAGTGTTGTATTAGTTGCAGTGACAAATAATTCCACAAATCACAGTGTGGGCTGGATGGCTCCACGCAGTGACAGCAGAGTTGTACCACTGCGCAGCTGGGCCGTGTGGGACGTTTGCCTACCAAAGTCCCAGAGGAAGGCGGTAAAAAAGCACCAGAGGCTTTCTGGCTCAATGTGGAAGCGATCTATGTCACTTCCACCATACCACACAGGAAATTAGTCAGTCACATGTCCGAGTCCAACTGCAAGAGAAGCTGTAGAAGCAGTTGGGAGTTTATGAGCCCATGAAGGGTGTCGCTGTGGCAAATGTTGTTCTTGCATGTCAAAGTGTGGTGCTCGCTTCGGATGCTGTTGAGATAATTTGCTGCTTGTCTGTTATACCGGATGTTCATGTAATCACTCCTGCTTTCTTCTGATAGTAAAGTTTGCATGTCATTCATGACGCTGCTCTGGCAAAGGGTGGTGATTGTCAGAAAGTGTTCAGTCTTTGGAATTGCTACTTTTCCATTGTGCTGGCAAAAGGGACCTGGCTTTTCTTGGGGCCTTAAAAAAATCTGGTCCTGCTGACATTTCTGGGTTGTAGGCTTCCCAGCACCCAATCCAGGAGGGACAGGAAACAAAAGGAAACTCAAGGAGCTCGGCACCCCGTTACTCCTTGAGTCTCACATTTCCTATCCAGCCTACCTACTTTTCTCCCCCTTTGGAGTTGTATGCTCATTTTATGTACAGTGTCTATGGTTTTAGCTATAGTAGTGGGAGTAATATGGAGAAAGGCGTTTTGTTTTCCCCTGGATTGGAAAGTCTCTTCATTACATTTTCTGATTGGCTATTTGTGATGTATAGGAAAGCTACTGACTCCATTTCTTTCTGAAAAGAAGTAGAGTCAAAAGTTTATAATGTAAATTAATATTTATAAGCATATGCACATGATACACTAAAAATAAAATACTTCCTATTCATTATTTTAGTCCTGGCCCAAATGTCACCTCCTTCAGAAAATTTTCTATTATCATTTTCACTAGGTTTGTTTTCTTCCATCAAAACCATATTTTTGATAGTGTGTTTCTTAGCATATAGTCTGATTGACATTTAATTATACTCATTTTATACTCTGGTTATAAGTTGTTTGGAATTGTTCTCACCGCTGAACCTGGTTGGGTAGTTTTCCTCTACATATGTTTCTTGAGAACAGGTAATTAGCTTAGTTGATCTCTTTACATCCTTCCAGAACCTACCCACTCTGAGCACAGGGTAGTTGTTCATTGTGGGTGTCTGCAATCAACAGACAGGTCCCACCTGATATCCATGGAGTTACCCAGCTACTCTGCCCTCTCACACAATATTAGGAAAGCACATATATACAAACATATTTTTTTTCATGGATTACTCCCAATATTATAAAGCTCCTGATGTGGCCCTCCTTCTATAAACCGATAAGATTCTTGTTTTCATGACAAGGATAGGAGTTATATGCATATATTACATACAGCAGGACAAGAGGTTGCCTGAATATGGTCAGAAAATGGGAGCAAATAATTGGACAAAAATTGGTAAAATGGCTCTGAAAACTTCTCCCTACAGCTTCCTTCCTTTCACCCAAATATGGGGCCATCCTTCCCATATTTATCCTTTCCCCTATTTAGAGAGATTTTCACATGTCCTGGTATAATTTTGTATTTCATGTTTCTGAAATTTTTGGAAAAAATAAGGATGATTCCCCTGGATGAAATGACATTAGTCAGAAAAGTTAAGAAGCTCAAAAAGATTGATATCACATATTTTGTTTATATACCTTTATTTTATTTAAATTCTTGACCTGTCAGTTTTTACAGAAACCACAAGGATAGAAAAGCAGTCAAGAGTTAAATTTTATGGAAATTCCCTTAAGATGATTTACTAGTTTTAAGCTCTTGCTCCTCTTTATGGATGGACATGAGAAAAAGGGTGTGAAAATTAGCTTTTGGACGGCATGGGATTGAGAAAGATCAGCTTAGTGAGCAAAGCTTGAAAAGCAAACTTCTGTCTGCCAGAATGTTCGCACTACAGGCTGTGGCTTTTCCTAATCCTCTATCCTGCATGAGCAATAATGCAACATCCACCAGGAAATTAAAGCTTTAAAATGACAGTTATAAATTATATTGATGGATGGTAAAGATGATGATGAAAAGCTGCATTTCTGAAAACTATTTTCCAAAGTCTCTTGATCAGGTTCTACAGAAAATGATTTGTGAGTGGTAATTACAACTGGGCGAAGGCACTGGTCCTGTGGTTTGGGACTGTCAGGATGCACAAGCTAAGCACTTAGCAAATTAAAGATACTCACATTAAGAGCTGCTGATACCGAAGAAAACTTCACAGTTTGACATTTTAAGGCTTAGTGAATATATTAAAATTCTTAGACTGCATCATCAAGAAATTCACTGTGGATGCAGTAGTCAAAATGGCATAAAGTTGCCATGTTTTGAGAGATAACAAAATAATTCCTTATCAGTCACTCTAAATGCAATAAAAGTAAAAGTAAGGTAGTGTATGAGGCCAGCATATAGCTCAGTCCTACACCTACTCAAAAGTGCATCTGCCTGAAGGAAACTTAGTGTTAGGGAGCATGAAATTTTAATGATTGGTTTGCAAACTGATCGTTCATTTGTACACTGAACACTTTCATCCAAATTCATAAATTTGTTAATATCAGAATAATTTTTAATAAAGTGAATAAAATGTGACCTTCCCTAATTACAAAAAATTATGACTCTGATAGGCATCCTGAAAAATCAACTTTATTAAATGCCACTGGTTCCTAATTGGCTTTTTACAGACAATAACCTATTAGCTCTTCCTAATTCAGCAGCTTGACACTGTTGTTTAATAAAATTATACATGTAGTTAGTAATTTAAAAAAATGTGCCTTGGTTGTCGAAGTCCATTTTGTCTGTCTCTCCTGCTTGCAGTCCCACAGGATATATGAATAGAATAAACTCTCACTTTGATCATTATACCATTGCCCCACCACCAAAATAAAGTCCCTCTGGGATGGAAACCTTAGATTTCTAGTCAGTCCATCAGAGACAGCACTGCCATAAGGGAAGCAGGCACTGAGCACTTTAAGGTGCTGAAAACAGTCATATGGACTAAACAGCCAAGCTGATTATTTGTGCTGAAACAGTAATTTAATAAGAATTTACGCATGCACACAGAAAAAAACGATCTAACCTGCCCATGCAATGATGATTAAGATTTCAAAATTAATCACAACATTTGGTCAGTTACCAAATGTCTCATTTCATCCTTAGTCCTGAAGCACCAATGAAAATAAGATAAATTTGTATTTATAGTTCTGAACTTCAAAATATAAAATGCAGCAAGGTTATATAATGAGTTACATATCCCCTGGTGTCTTTGGGTATTAAATTCTTTCAACAACATCTATGCAAATAGCTACTTCCTCCTTAGAAGATTTATGCCCGTTGATAAAGGAAGTGTGCTGAGTTCATTTGCTGCATTATACACAGCTCTTACATTTCTCCTTTCTCCCACACCACATGCCCTCCCCTGTGTGTGTCTGCCTGCTCTTTAAAAATGTCATCCTTCGTTGGCTTCATGTTGGCACGCTTCCTCACGTCCATCATATTTTCTCAGTGAGCACGTTGAGGCAGAATACGTTTATGCCTTCTTTCCATTGTGTTTATTTTGTGATGGGTATTGTTCTTTCAGGTTACAGGTCATGGAGGTTTGAGGCTGTGATTCATATCTCTTATTTTCTAAAATTTACCAAGTGGACTGCACCCCTATGGGAGTTAATATATGACCTCTCTTCAAAATGCTTATAAATGGGCTTGCAATGAAAAAAAGAAAGAAAAAGATCACGTTTTCTAGGGTCTTAATTGGTCAGAAATGGGGAGGTTTTTTATATTTATTCTTCAGATTTAAGTGGCTATGTAAATCAGTCCTGTGACAGGAACTTTTAGAAGAATCGTGTGTTTTTTGGATGATCTTCTAAGAACAGGCCAGGGTTTTTTGGTCACCCTAAAGCTGATTCTACAAATCATCATGATTCCTGTTACCTCGAGAGCATCTAAGAGCCCAGGAGAAGCTGCCCCACCCACTGCCCCGAGCCTCTGCAGGGTCTGTGCCTCTTGGCTAAGATGTGGTTGTTCAAAATTCAATGGTTTTGAAGGCAAAGGCTTTATGGAAAGAGACCTCTGTGTCTGCAAATCCCTGTAGGCTAACCCTGCAGAGGGAGATCTGAGGTGCTGCCCACGAGCGACCTGCCCTCAGGCTTCCAGGAATGCACCAGGCAGCAGCTGCTGTTTAGATAGAGTTCTTCTGAAAAACTAAGAAGAGGCTGTCTGAAAGGGTGGCACACGTAGCAGACACTGTAGTAGGTAGATTAATGGGACATGTGGGAGCCAGAATTTTGGAGGCGTCTCATGATATTTTCACAACACATCATTCTGGGCATTGTCACCACAGTGCATCTTGTGGTTTTGGTTAGAAACCAAACCTAAATTGTGGTAGAGGGACTGTAACTGATTTCTATTTTGCTTACAGTTTTAAAAGAATGTCTCCTCTATTGTAAAACATAATATATAAATACATATTTCTAATATATTATAGTACAAGAAGTTATAATTTAATATGTATATTCCTGATATCGTAAAATAAAATAAAATATAATATATAATCATATATAATGTATAATACATAGTATTATATATAATATATTACATAAATTATAATATATAATATATACATATTATATATATATATATAATATTATATATTACAAATACATAATCTATTGACCATCTATCTATGTCATCTATTGAGAGATCATTCTATAATTGATTCATACCATACAACAGTAGTTTTTAACTGTTATTCAAGGAATTGGTCCATTTCCTCAAAGTGGTAACATTTATGCACATGAACATGTTTATAGTATTCCTTTTTGCTCCCTTTAATTAGCTGCAGAACTTGTTGTGATAGTCTCCATTTCATTCTTGTAGTTAGTGTTGTGTCTTCTTTCCTTTTATCTTTGCTAGTCTTGATGGTTACTGACTTTTTATAAATAAGCTTTTTGTTCTGTTGATTTTATCAATTATTTGTCTATTTTAATTTCAGTTGATTTCTACTCTTTTCTGCTTCTTTTGTGGAAATTTTGCTGTTCTTTTTCTAGTTTTTTGAGTTAGATTATTGATTTGAGGCCTCCCAAAATTTATTGTAAACATTTCTTGCTATAAATTTCCCTCTCAATAATGTTTTAGATGTCTTCAACTTATTTTTATTTTGAATTTTCATTTTCATTTGGTTCTATGAATTTTTACATTTTTTGAGACTCTTTGTATGACTTACAGATTATATAGAAGTGTGTTATTAATATTTGAGTGATTATGGAAATTTTCTTTCTGTTAATAATTTCTAATTTGACTTCATTGATGTCAGAGAACATACTCTGTATGATATCAATGTTTTAAATATTTGAGGTTTTTTTTTTATGAATCAAGGTATAACCTGCTTTGATATTTGTTTCTGGGTGCATGAACAAATACTGATTTGTTTCAATTGGGTGGGGCGTTGAAAAATGTCAGTTATATCCTGTTGGTTGATTGTATTGTTTGGTTATTACTAGTTACTAGTGTGATTGTTTCTCTGGGCCATTGGGCCCATAAATCTCCTGACACTGCCGTTACAAAGATGGCACACCCACTAATGAGCTTTTGAAGCAATGTTTCCTGTCTTCTATTTATTAATGTCAATCTTCTAAACTCCTGATATTTTTTCTTAATTTGCAGATGCTTTGGTTTGATGGGGTGTTTTTTGTTTGTTTGTTTCATTTTGAAATCTGAGGTTTCACATTTGTGTTTTGTGTTACAACTGTTATTAGTCACATTGAAAGAATTCATATTAATATTCTACAAAAATGTAAAGCCATTCTGGTCAGTTTCCAGGATATTGCAAAAACTCATATAAACATAGTTTAACTGATTAGAAATACTCTGTATGGAATAAAGAGGTAGCACTTTTGGATATTTCAGAATACTCTCTCCTACAATGCT
>JAVSCE010010860.1:0-74529 GCA_032199065.1 Smutsia gigantea
AGTCTCTGCTTCCTCACTTCACTCAAAGATACCATTTATTTAGAAGAGAGGTGTTTGGTAAGTGTAGAGTACCAGAAATTGCTCACTTTCTTCCACGTTAAAGGAACCTCATGAGAGCAGATTTGAATGGAGGTCACAGTGAAACTATCTGTGGGAAAGTCTGGCTGGAGAGCAAACAGAACTCTAGTAGCTTCCACTACTAGATTTACCTTCAGATTTTTTTTTTTACCCCTCTAAGACTTTATTCATCTTAATCTTTACCTAACTTCCTTAAGTTTCTACCTGAATTTTTTGAGTTCACTGTCAAATAGTGCTTCCTGCCCTTTCTGATGCATCTTGGACAGTCCGTGTCCTGTTGGCCTTGGTTTCCTCTCCCGGGGACTCAGAGACTCCAGGGGCATGAGGGTACTGCATCTCATGTCTTTATGTTGTAGATGAAGAAGCCAAGGTCCAGAAGAGATAATAAAGGCCTTACCTAAGAACACGCAGAGCCCCATGCTCCTAGGGCCCTTCCTTGCAGCCCCACCCCATCTGAATGAGATGCCAGACCAAGAGGGAGAAGGACATGGGGGCGAGCAGGGGAGGGTGGCAAGGAGCCGAGAGGGCTGGGCACTGGACTTGTGATGAGCTGGCAGGGTGGTGGCTGGACTGGCCGCCTCTTCCCTCCCCAGTCAGGCGGGGGGGGGGGGGGGGGGGCAGCGGCGGTGAGGTAGAGGAGTTATAATTAGGAATGCTGCAGTGCGGATGTGAGAGAGGAATGGGAGCGCCCAGGGGGCATGCCCAGGAGAGATGGGAGGAGACTCAGGGAGGGCAGGAAGGATAGAGCCCCAGGCCTGCAGAAGTGTTCCTCATGGGCTTTCATTTTCTTGCTGTCCTCTTTTTTTTTTTCCTTCCTAACCAGCTCTCCTATCTTGAAGGTTCTCTCTTGGTGCAGTTCCCCTCCTCAGACTGGAGGAAGCCTTTCCAGAATGTGGCAAGAAGTGTTAGCTGTGTGGGTGGGGTCCCCCAGCCAGCCTTGCAGGGTCCCAAGAGCCCAAGCGGTGATGCCGGCCACCAGTCATGTTCTGGAACTGGCCTGGCTTGCTATGCACTGTCCTCTGTGAAAAACCCAGCCCTGGGTAACAGCTCTGCCTGGGGCCAGGAGTGCCTTTTAGCCTACTTGTGGTCTAGGTCTCTGAATCTGGGTCCTAGGAGATGCTGCTTCTAGCTCTCAGCCCCCCTATTAACTTTCACACTCCAGTCCCTTTTCCCTCTGGGCTAGGGGCTTGGCCTCCCAGGCTCCTGCTCCCCACTGCCTCGGTGCCTCAGGGCAGCCCTGTCACCTCTAGGCTCACCGAGAGGGGCTCTGGGCAGGCAGTTTCTGGACCTTATGGGGATGGACTTTGAGTGTCTTCTACCAGGCTCTTGACCAACTCTGTTGATGCGGGATGTGTCCTGCAGCTGCTTTTACAGGGTTAAATGGTCCCACAAGAGGCAGGGCAGCGGGCTAGAGGAGCTCTGTTCTGGTGCAGGCAGGAGGCGGGAGACCGGATCTGTGCGCCTGAAGGTGGGACACTGGGCTGGGGCGCCTGGTGGTCTGGTGGGGGTGGTGGGGGGCAGCCGGGCAGCTGATGAGACAGGGCCTGGGCGGGATGGGCACCGTGGAGGACCAGGGTAGCATCCCTCTCTCTTAAATGTAGTTCCTGGTGCATGGCCCAGACGTTCTGGAAAGGGACCTGGTGAGCTTGACCCTTGCCAGAAAGTGTGGAGCCGCTCGGCAGCTGACTGGCGAGCCAGCCATTCCTGGCCGCAGCCCTTCGCTCTCCAGGGAGCCAGGCCAGGGAGTGAGCCTGAGATGAGAGGTGGGAAACAGGGAGCTGCAGGCAGGGAAGGGCTCACACTGACCCTCTGCGTTCTCCCCATGCCTGCTAGGTGGGAGGAAGAGTACACGGTGCGCATACAGCTGCAAGAGCGAGTGAGCGAGCTCCAGGAGGTGAGGGCCGCTCTGCCTTCTGCCCTCATTCCCCCTATTGCTCTTGGGGCCCTGGTGCCAGCGCCCGGCCCTCCTTGTCCTTACCGTCCCACCTGGCAGCGCCACTGATGTTGGGATTTTCTCCCTGCCTAGGAAGCCCAAGAGGCTGACGCCTGCCAGGAGGAGCTGGCGATGAAGGTGGAGCAGTTGAAGGCTGAGCTGGTGGTCTTCAAGGGGCTCATGAGTAATGTGAGTGTGGCCCCAGCCCCATGGGCTGCTCGGGGCCAGGTGCAGCCGGCCTTGGCAGTTTGGGCTGTGATTTCCTGTCCCACCCCACTTTGCCGTGCTTCCACTTTTTCCCCTGGTGCCCCTAATTCAGGAGAGGAAGGATCAGAAGTCCCCAGGCTGTGTCTGAGAGACCGTATAACATCCGTGGCTCCTAATGGTGGTTAAGCAGTTCGTTAAGAACCCAGACCAGAGCCTGGCTCCTCACGTTGCCAGCTGCGCAGTGCGGGCGAACTCCTTCCGTGCTCTGCCCTGTGTCCTCGAGCGTGGAAGGGATGACAAGGCAGGCGCTTTGCAGAGCGACTGTGAGAATATAGTGTACTTAGGACAGTGCTGCGCGTACTTAGTGCCAAATATGTATTCACTAGTAGTGTTATTTTGACAGCACTTTCTCTTCCCGGGTAATTCCCAGTACTCTCTTCCTCTGGGAACACAGTCGGAGGGACCCACTCCCTGTGCCCCGCCCTCCAGGAGCTCCCGTCTGGCCAGGGAGCCAGTTGCGAGCAGCTCCCTGTGTGAGCAGGTGCTGTGCGGAGGGCACCTGGGAGGACTTGGAGGAGGCAGCAGTGACGCACGACCTGAGGGAGGAGGAGGACCTTGCCTCGCGGTCCTTGTCTGGGTCCTTGCTCACCGTCCCCTGTGTTTCCTGGCCAGAACCTGTCAGAGCTGGACACGAAGATACAGGAAAAGGCCATGAAGGTGGACATGGACATCTGCCGCCGCATAGACATCACCGCCAAACTGTGCGACGTGGCTCAGCAGCGCAACTGTGAGGACGTGATCAAGATGTTCCAGGTGAGGGGCTGGCTGCCCTCGGCCCGGGAGGGGCAGGCCTGGGCTCGGGCACCCGGCCCACATGGCCCAGGGCCTGAGCTCCTCGGGAGGGTCAGGGTAGGTGCACAACCTTCCGTCCTCACTAGCTGGAGCCGGGCCCTGCCCTTCTTTTTGGGGGGACCTGATTGTGGGGCCCTCGGTGGGACCAGGCTGGGGGGCAAGGAGCAACCTCTGGAGAGGAGTTTGGAAGCTGTTTCTAATGCCATCTCTCCCTTCCTTCTCTCTCTCCTCTGTCTGCTCCTCTCCTCTCTCTTCTTTCATCTTCTCTTGCTTTCTCCACAGAAGAAGCTGGTTAGTAGTGCTCTCACGCAAGCTCTGTAATGCCCCTGTTCCAGTTTCAGAGCTAGCCAGGCCTCCGGCCCCCAGGGCTGCCCTGCCGGGCTGCTCGGCGCAGATCTGCCCCTCCTCGTACTTCCTTGCCTCCCCCTCCCCTGCCTCTTCCCTGTTGGCTTCACTTCCTTCCCCCACTCTCCCTCTGACTTTCCAGATCTGGATACAGATTCAGGTTCTCCTTTGTAAACACCGTCCCCTCGTCCTTGCGGCCTAAAACTTTTCTTTTCAGTTCAGTCATTTCATTAGAAAGACTTTTTTAAGAACAAATGTCCTCTGTAGCCATTATGCACATCTTAGTGTGGTCACTGCAGGGGCACATTTCTCCTGATCTTACTGCTCTGTTCTGTATTTCTTCTCTCCTTCCTTCTCAGTCTGCAGCCCTGTCCCCATCTGCATCTGTCTGTCTGTCTCTTGGTGACTCTGCTGTCTGTTCCTGTCATTGTAACTGTCTTCTTTCTCTGTCCGCCCGCCCTTCTGCTGGTTCATGCTTCTCCTCCCTTCCACCCGTTCCTGCCGGCGCCCACCCCCTTCTCCTCATGCACCCGGCCTCGTCTCTGTAGTCTCTGCACTTGTCTCCCATTAAGGTCCCATCCATGGGGGGGCGGAAGCGGGAGCGCAAGGCTGCCATCGAGGAGGACACCTCCCTGTCGGAGAGTGGGGGGCCCCGCCAGCCCGATGGGGATGAGGAGGAGAGCACAACCTTCAGCATCAACGAGGAGATGCAGCGTATGCTCAACCAGCTGTGAGTCCCGCAGGCCCCCCGCAGGCCCCCCGCAGCCCCCGCAGAGGCCGGAGCTCCCCGCAGGCCCCTCCGCAGGACGGAGGCGGGCCCCACCCTCCTTGACACCCGGGTTCCCTGTCTTTAGGAGGGAGTATGATTTTGAGGACGACTGTGACAGCCTGACTTGGGAGGAGACTGAGGAGACCCTGCTACTTTGGGAGGATTTCTCAGGCTATGCCCTGGCAGCCGCAGAGGCCCAGGGAGAGGTAACCGCCCCTCCCGGCCTCGGGGCCCCTGTAGTTCTGCCCAGCCAGCTCCCTGCTTCCTTGCTGTTTTCCGTCTGTGGCTATCATCCTTTATCTGCGTCTGCCCTCTTCCTTTATCCTCTTCCTTAGCTTCCTGCAGTTTCCTGTAACCTGACTTTCTCTCTCTCTCTCCCCTGCCTGGCCCTGTGCGTTGCCCCACCCTGGCCCTCCCTGTCGGCTTCCCCCTTGCTTCCCTTTCTACTCCAGCAGCAGGAGGACAGTCTGGAGAAGGTGATTAAAGATACCGAGTCCCTGTTCAAAACCCGGGAGAAAGAATATCAGGAAACCATTGACCAGATAGAGGTAAGGATGCGAGCTGAAGCGAGGGGCACAGGTTCCCCAGAGCCGTGAGTGGGGCTACGGGACCCCGGGCCCAGGGCCTCCCCCTTTCTTTTGGGGAGGAGGAGGGTCTCTTGCTGTAGTAGCTGTAGACCTCAGGCACTGGGGGCAGGTGATGGGGGCTCAGAGCTCAGCTCTGTCTCTTTACTTCTTGCGGCTCTGATGTTTCACAAGCTGCTTATTCTCTCCAAGCTTATTTCTTTATTTGTCAAATGGGAGTCTTAATACTTCCTCTCATAGGGCTGTTTGAAGATCACATGAAAGAATGCCTGAGTGGAGCCTAGGGCAGTGTCTCTCTCAGCAAACACACCGTGTGGTGGCTTTGTCATCACCATCCTTACTGCTCTCGGTGCCGTCACGGGGACCACTAAGCGGGGACGGAACTGGCTACCGCCTTGGCTCAGCTTTGAGCTAATGGAGGAACCTCCATTCATAGTCCCTTGCCTTAGGGAACCTTTTGGAGGTGGCAAGTGGCTCTGGTGCTGTGCATTCCATGCCAGGCCTTTGGAGGCTGCAGGAAGGGTTTGTGGCACCTCCTGCGAGCCCTCTTGCCCATGTTGGGGGCCCTTCCCTGAGCACTGTGACTTGGGCATGAGGCCAGTGGACTCCCGTGACTCCACCTCTCCCCAGGCCCACGTGGCTAATTACACTGTCCCTGCTCTTACACTGCCTGCATTTTGAGAAGGAAGTTGAGAAATTAATTTCCTACATACTTATTCTCTCAACGCACATCAAACAGTCTTGCTCCTTCAAGCAAAACCTGCTTTGGTTTCTTGCCCAGGCAGACAGCTGCTCAGTGCTAGAGCCCACTAGCGCCACTAGCCAAGGAGCCGAGCAGGGAGAACCGCCCCCCTCTGCCCTCGCACCGGCCTCGCCTCCTCCCCACTCCCCAGGGGGCGACAGTGGGAGGACCGTTAGGAGAGCAGACCGGGTGTTGGTGGCAGTGCCACTCCTGGGGATCCGTCTGGGGTACCTGAGGTCCTGTTATCTCAGTGAGGTTGACCTCTCAGGGTCACTGAGATGCGGCAAGGACCATTTCCCGTTGTTGGATGGTAAAGCCGAGGCCCAGGGTAGAAGTGGAGAGATCCTTTCGCCCTGCCATCTTCCCGGCCTCCCCCTGCCCTCTGCGTACGTATGCAGTTGGCTGATGTCATCAGTGCGTGTTGTCACCGGTACCTTTGAATGTATGGTCATCTCCTTTACTTCATCCCTGCTTTAAAGTGTGAGTTATGGGAGACATAAATACATAGAGAGCCTAGGCTTGTGTTTTGATAGACACAGTTTGTCTCATTTCCTTCATCCCTGTTGTACTGAGTGGTGGGCTCCAGAGCCCAGCCCCTTCCTCAGCGGCTCTCCTGAGCTGGGAAATCAGAGTGAAGGGGGCAGCCGAGCTGAACAAGCTGGTTCATATTGTGTTTCCTTCCTGGCCTGAACAGTCGGCACATCCTGTATCTTGGGCCCACTGCTGTGGGACCTCAGCCATTCAAGCCACACTCATGAGGGCTTCTGACCCACCCAGGTCACCATCTTGCCCCAGTTGTCCATTTCCTGACCATCTCTTTGTCTAGCCCTGTGGCCCATTTACTGCTTTCTCCAAGTTCCCATCCTCTGTTAAGTTTGGGTTAGTTTGGGGTGGCTTCCTATGTCCTGTTGAGATCATTTATGGGTGCTTTCCTACCCTTTTTCTTTGCTCTCCAGCAGTCAAGCGATTACCCCTCTGAGCAGTTTTATTCTGCCTCTTCTTTTGGCCCCTGTCCTTTGTGCCCCAGACAAAGTGAGGCAGCAGATTGTCTCTGGTCCAGATCTCTTACTGCCTTCACGCCTGCCTCTCAGCTCTTCCTCAGGGCCAGCAGCGCGGAACTGGGCTCGGGAGGGAGCCTGTGTTGCCTTGACTCTGAGCCCACATTTTTGCACGTGAAATATTTCTTAAATCGAAATACATCTTATAACCAGGAGGAAGCAGTCTTTCTGTTAGTCTGTGATGATGGCTTACAAATGAGAAAATAAGGAAATGAGGAAATAGATGGTGCGAGAACTGAGCCCCTCTCAACGGTGTGGCCAGGTCTCTTCCTTTATGCCATGAGTCTTGTGGGCACTTCACAAAGTTCATCAATAACTTCCCATCGAGGGGGTGGGCATGCACATGCAGAGATGAATAAGACCTTTCCCTTCCAGAGCTCCCAGTTCAGCGTGGGAGAGACTGGGGGCAGAGTTGCACGGGGAGTGAGGGATGGGCCAGGACACGGAGGAACCGTGGAGAGGAAGTGAGGCCATCCACAGAGCCACCCGTGCTCCCAACAATGTCCATCACCTCCGAGGTGCCCACACTGACACTTCCTTCCTCGCTGCTCTCACCAGGCAGCGACTGTTAAGAAAATGCAGGCTGGCAGCACACACCTTTGCATCCCTTTGTAGGCAGAGTGGTCAGGAAAACGAGAAGGAACGAGAGTATATTGGGGGCCTTTTGCCTTGACCTGATTTATTTTTAAATCTGAGCCGTCAAACACGGCTGCCTGGGCTCCTGCCTGGCGGCGCTCCTGGCGTGCTGGACTCCTGGGGTGGGGCAGGGACCCTGCTGACGGATGGCCCTGCCCTGCCCCCACCACAGCTGGAGCTGGCCACGGCCAAGAATGACATGAACCGGCATCTGCACGAGTACATGGAGATGTGCAGCATGAAGCGAGGTTTGGACGTGCAGATGGAGACCTGTCGCCGGCTCATCACACAGTCTGGGGACCGGTAGGGGCTCCCCACAAGTGTGGCCCTCCGGGGTGATGCATCAGGGAGCAGTGGGCCAGAGCCCTGGGCAGGCGAGCCCTGAAGATGCTCTGGCAGTGGCTGTGTCACGTGTTGATGTTGGGCTCTCCTTTTGGGGTCCCTTGGTGTGTCCGCCCAGCCCACAGCTCCCCTCAGCAGTTGGATGGTACGTGTGTCCACTCGTGGCTGGACAGCTGAAACCTCCAATGCTACCAGCTCTGGCAGCTAAAACCTGACCAGGAACCCAAGGGGTGCAGGGCAGATGTTTATCTGAGGTCAGGGCCACAGTCCCTGCATTTGATTCTCCGTTGTTACACTGCAACCAAAAAGTAAATTTATAAGAAGTCACAGAACAGTACAGTTAGACTTAAAGCTGAGGCCATCAAGTCAGTGCCCTTGGGCTCAGGCGACATCTCTCATGCTGTGACTTCAGATATTTCTGAACTCTGAGCCTCCCAGAGTCCCCAAGATAAAGAGGGAGCGATTCCCCAATCAGTGGGTGGGCAGTGTTTCTTCCCCTTCCCCATGTCTCTCTCCCGGCCTCCCCCACCTCCTATCCTTGCCTGAGACAAAATTCTCCCTGCCCCAGGTGACAGCTGGTGTTTTTTCCTAGAAAGTCTCCTGCTTTCACTGCAGTCCCGCTTAGCGACCCGCCGCCACCGCCAAGCGAGACTGAGGACTCCGATCGTGATGTCTCATCTGATGGCTCCCTGAGATAGGGACCTCCCCCCAGCGCGGCTCCCCTGAGCCCACCCTGCCGGGGACTCACCAGGCAGAGGGTTGGGGGCTTATCGAAGGGAAGCATCATCTGTCCTGCTGCACAAGCCTGGCGCTGGGGCCTGCGGCCCCTCCCTTGCCTTCCTCCCTTGGTCCTTGGCCTGGGGTGTCTGGAGCGAGGCTTAGCCTGCCCTTCCTGGGCGACCCCCAGCTCAGCTGGGGCGCTCCTGCCTTCTTGGGTGGGTGTCTGCTACTTCCTCATCTTTAAAATGCTGCCAAATGATTGGGACCCCTGACCTTCTCCACTGACTAAGGAATGTGATTGTCAGATCTTCCTTCCATCCAGGCCTAGAGCCTGCTTGATGTCTGATTCCGTACTGGTGCTAACCGACCCAGGCACTGGTATCAAGTGGGTCAGGCTGGACTTCCCTGGTATGCGCAGCACATGGCAGGGGAGGGCTTCCCTCCTGTTGCAGGTGGAGGAGACGGGACTGGGCAGGGCTCTCGGTCCTCCCTCATGGCCAGCTGCTGTTGACAGCAGTGATGTGGCTGTGACTCCTCTCTCACGGAAGTGCCATGCATTAAAGGGGCCTCGTGCCCCATTCTAGATGGCATCTGGGTTTGACTGGGTGCAGTGTTGTGGTGGGAGATGGAAGCTCTTGTCTTCTAGTCACTGTTGAGTGACAGAGATGAAGCTACTTCATGTGTGTGTGCGCATGCACGTCTGAGCGTATGCGTGCATGTGAGTGTATGCAGGTGGATGTGTACATGTGTGCATGCCCGTAGTTGTGTGCACATACGTGTGCATGCACGTGGGTGTGTGCGTGCATATGTCCTCAGGGTCTTAGTCTCTTCAAGTATCAGCTGAAGATGTGTCTCCCCGTGTAGTAAGAGGTCCTGGGAAGGGCTTGAAGTTGGACATGACTGATGACACCTCAGCATAACTGCCGGGGGGGCGATGCTGAGCTGACATTTGAATGGAATCTAATAATAATGAAACTGGAGAGTATTGAACACTTGTGTCACTGTTTCTAGCATTTTCTGGTAATAGTACACAACCCCATGAGGTAGATAGACACTTTTTTTTTTTAATAAGCAGGTGCAGAATGCAGAACGGGAAGTTTTAACTTGGCAAAGCAGTAGAGCCTCTAGGGCAGGAGCAGGGTCTCAGGACAGGTGGGCTTGTGGCCTGTGCTCCCACCCGTGCCCCCATCCCGCATACACTGATGACCATGGAAATAGTCATCGCCACACTTCACTACAAACTCAGGAGGTGGGCCCTGCCCTCATCTCCTTTTACCGTGTAGTGCTCCCAGAATCCGGCTGAAGACCTTATAAACTGGGTCCTATCAATCATGCCCTCATTTTGTAGATGGAGTAACTAGGGCATAGAAAGGTAAATAACTTGCTCTAGACTTCACAGCTGGGAATGGAATTTGTACCCTAGCAGCCTGGCTGCATGCCATGCCCTACTGGGCACCTGCTTCACAGCAGCCAGGAAACAGGCCATGGCCGTATGGATTTGGCAGCCCTCGTCCAAGGCTGGCTTCCTGGGTTCATGTTACCCTCCAGGGGGCTGCAGACAAAACACTTTTGGATAAAGACAGCCAGGCCATTCCCATGTTCAGCCAACACAACTAAGTAATCCAGGGCTGAAGCATGGTGAGAAAATGGTCTTGTCCTTTCAGGTTACCATGTTAGCCTTCTGGAGCACCCGGAGTCCTTGGAGGGGAGACTAAGCTGAGGTGAGGACAGATTGTCCTTCAGAGGATCCATGCCTGGGTGCACACAGCTCTAAACCCACAGTGGAGCTTAAGCGTGGCTGGGGTAGACCAGACTGTTCTTGGGTACTTGCAGTAAGATCATCCCCTTGGCACCAGCCCAGCTTCCCTCCCTTTATCATAGACCCTGGAATAAGATAAATACCAGCTGGCCGGGTACAGTGCACTTTATTGATGGTACATGACAAGGCAGGGTTCCCTATGCCTCTCCCCTTCCTTAGGGGGGTTGGGAGGGAAACCAAAGTTGGAAGATTCTCAATGTGTTGGGGGATGAGTGGGGGCAGGGACTGCCCAGCAGCTGAGGGCCTCTTTCCTCCTCTTGCGCTTTTGCTGGGGCTGTATTCCGGGGGGCTCTTACTCCTTGGAGGCCATGTGGACCATGAGGTCCACCACCCTGTTGCTGTAGCCAAATTCATTGTCATACCTAAAAGATCAAGAGTTAAGGGCTATCTTCCTGAGCCAGACACCAGAGGCCGTCACTTTCTTAAGCTTGTCCCCTACCCCAGCCACATACCAGGAAATGAGCTTGACAAAGTGGTCGTTGAGGGCAATGCCAGCCCCAGCATCAAAGGTGGAGGAGTGGGTGTCGCTGTTAAAGTCGCAGGAGACAACCTGGGGAGGGAGAAGGGCAAGTGTGGGGACAGTCCTGCTCAACGGGTTCACGTGGACAGTTACTCGCCCGGTCAGTACCTGGTCTTCGGTGTAGCCCAGGATGCCCTTGAGAGGCCCTTGCGATGCCTGCTTCACCACCTTCTTGATGTCATCGTATTTGGCCTAACAAAGTACAAAAAAAAAAAAAACACTGTCATTCAAGCTCCAATCTTAACACCGATTTTCCACAAACCCAAACCCCTGCCCACCAAATCTTTTCCAGCCCATTCGTACAGCTTTCTCCAGGCGGCAGGTCAGATCCACGACGGACACGTTGGGGGTGGGGACGCGGAAGGCCATGCCAGTGAGTTTCCTGCAGACACGGGGAGAAGGGTCAGCACCACACCTGCTCGTTTGCCAAGCCTCCAGGGGAGAAAAGCAGCAAAGAACCTCACCCATTCAGCTCTGGGATGACCTTGCCCACAGCCTTGGCGGCGCCCGTGGAGGCAGGGATGATGTTCTGGGCAGCTCCTCGGCCATCGCGCCACATCTTCCCAGAGGGTCCATCCACAGTCTTCTGAGTGGCAGTGATGGCATGGACTGTGGTCTGCAAACATGGAGGAGGGAATGGGGGGGCCCTGAATGGTGCTTCTCACATCCCCTGCCTTTCAGGCTCCCTCCGCCCCTTGGGAAGAACTAAGGGACAGCATGACCTGAGCCAATCCGCTTAGCACCCCCGATGCCCCTCAGCCCAGGGCCAATCCTGGGCTAGAAATGGACATGCTCTGGGCTCTTTCCCATCACTCATACCATGAGTCCCTCCACGATGCCAAAGTTGTCATGGATGACCTTGGCCAGGGGAGCCAAGCAGTTGGTGGTGCAGGAGGCATTGCTGGAACAAGGGAGGCAAGTCAAGGGCAAGCAGGCCCACCTTGGACACACAGCACTACGCAGCCACTTCTGTGCTGCCAGGCCCTGTCCCCGCTGCCAGGCTCACCTGACGATCTTGAGGGAGTTGTCATACTTCTCATGGTTCACGCCCATCACAAACATGGGGGCATCCGCGGAAGGGGCAGAGATGATGACCCTCTTGGCCCCGCCCTTCAAGTGCGCCTGTAGCAGAGGAGCAGTTAACACCCCCGGGGTGCTCCCTTAACAGGCCTAAGTCAGCTTGCCCCACCCTTTCTGTTACACCAGACCCCAGATCACCTGCCACTCTGGTCTCCCTGCCACTCACCCCGGCTTTCTCCATGGTAGTGAAGACACCAGTGGACTCCACCACGTACTCAGCACCAGCATCACCCCATTTGATGTTGGCGGGATCTCGCCTGCAAGGGAAGACGGCACACACAGTTCAGGGACACGGGTACCATGTACCTGAGCTGTCACATCATTCTCGCACTTCCCTGCAAGTTTCTTCCTGTCCCACCTTCCATACTTACTCCTGGAAGATGGCGATGGGCTTGCCATTGATGACAAGCTTCCCGTTCTCAGCCTTCACTGTGCCATTGAACTTGCCATGCGTGGAATCATACTGGAACATGTAGACCTGAAGGGGCAGGCGGGGGCATCAAGGCACTGTGCTTAGGCTAGGCTCGGCCCTCCCGCCAGCCGCATGGGCAGCACTCACCATGTAGTTGAGGTCAATGAAGGGGTCATTGATGGCGACAACATCCACTTTACCAGAGTTAAAAGCAGCCCTGGTGACCAAGCGCCCAATTCGGCCAAATCTGAGAGAGGTAGGAGGCAAGGCGGCATGAGGAAGGGGAAGTAGAGAACTCTCCGGAGTGAGTAAGCAGCCCTAGAACAACTCAGCCTCTTTCAGAGGCTAGAAAGTGGTACTTTCCTACCACCACAAGCCCCAGGAGATCTCATTTTATCCTTCCATGAGCGACCCTTCCAGGATGGCCTAGCTTTACAGCATGGCCGTTAAGTGAAGGTTCCTATCCAGCTGAAGACATCAAGCTCAAATACATGCCCACTCCACTATCATCTGAAGCCCTTCGAGGAGAAATGGCAGTGTGGGGCATTGATGCTGTCACCTACAGCCTGGGCACCTGCCCGGCACGTGTCACCCCCACCTCTGCTGGGAATGCTTGTTCTGTCTGGCCGAGCTTCAGGCTACACACTCTAGGGAGCAAAGATGTATACACTTCAGCATCACCAAGCTCAAAGGGCAAGAGTAAAGGTCAGAAATTAACCAGCTGGGGGAAAGCCCATCCCCTTCTCCAAGTCCCTCCCACTAAAGGGAAAGAGATGGGGGGAAAACGAACCTTTCTCCACTCCTAACCCGAGGGCTCTAGTTGCTAAGCTACCAGTCCTTCCTAGCTCAAACGAGGAATGAGGAGTGGTAGCAACAGATATAGATAGGCGTGCGGGGAAGGAGGTGGAAGACAGCAGAAGCCCAGGCCCTCAGTGGCAGAAAGGTCAGGCAGCTATATTTAACCCCACATTAGGGTGGAATGGGTGGATCTGGTTTCTGGAAGATGGAATGGGGAGAAGGGCAAGATTCCCAAGGCTCATGGACACCTAATCCTCCCAGTGACCTTTAGAGCCTGGTCTTTGGGGTTGGGTCAGCTCTAGGCATGGCTGAGGACAGGAGCTTCGAGGGGAGCTGGTGTGAAGACAACGGGCTGCTACTGCGAGAGCCATTTTGCGGTAGAAAATTTTTCACCATCCATGACTCAGCTGCCCCAGCATGGCACTAAGCCACACCCACCACACCTCTCCAAAAAAAGGAGACACACAGCAGGACCCCAAGAATCCCGTATTGGAGTCATCACGGAATTATTAGGAAGAGCATCACTGCCAACAGAAACTTGGCTGGTGGCTCAAAGGATGGTTCAGGGTTTATATGGTCTAGTTTGAGGTCCAGCTCTTCTGAGAGAAGTACAGGAAAGCTTTGTCTCTCACCCGGTTTACCGGATAAAGGCGTCTCCACCCCACTGAAGCAAGGCTGGGGTTAGTCACAGGTAGGGAAGCGAACCCAAGGCCGAGCGAGGTTTCCTAACGGCCTCATTCACTTCCTTCCCGGTTGCAACATGGCGGGCAGCCCCGCACGAAGCCTCCTGGGCCCCGCAGCCAACCAGCCTGCCCGCCCCCACCGCCCCCGGCCCGCATCCCCGGCGGGCGGGCGGAGAGGCCCCAGCACGTGACTCCCATGGCGCAAAGGGACAGAGCAGCCACAGCCTGCGGAGAGAGATGCACGCAACCCGAGCAAGAATCGCCTCTCCGGGTTATCTGAGAGGCTGGACCGGACGCTGTGTCCTGTCCCCGCAGGGGCGGCATCACTGGAGGGGCAACAGCTTGAGAAGGGGGCACGCGGCTGCCTGCCGGGCCTGCCCGCTGACCTTGAACTCTCCTTGGAGACGGGGGTACGACCATCCCACCACGTGCCCCACGCGCCGCAAAGCCTTGCAGACCCAATTCGTGGGGTTACAGGACCCAGTGCCTTAACCCCAGCCACCTCGCACTCACCCGTTTATTCCGACCTTCACCATCTTGTCTCAGGACGCGGCTGCCGGGAGAGGAAGCGAGTATGAGGGCGCTGGGCTCCAACGGCCGCGTTCCAGCCGGTGCCCCCCGCCCCTCCCCCAGGCCTCCATTGCCACTCTGCGCCTCGGCACGTCCTTCCTCCGCCCCTGCAATGCGGAGGCCCAGCCCAGCCCCAGACCCCTGCCCGCGTCCGCGAAGCCGTGCGCCCGGCCCGCGAACGCCCCAGACCCTCTCGGAGCCCTCCCAAGCAGCATGCGCCATCGGGGCAGCACCTTGCCTCCGTTACCTGGCGCTGCACAGGAAGCTGCGGCTGTCTGTCGAACTGGCAGGAGCAGAGAGCAACGGGGGCGACTGCGGACCGCATTTATAGAGCAGGCGCGGCTGGGCGGGGGCGCGGGCCCGCCTCCCGCCGGCTCACCCAGTCGCAGCCCGAGGGCGCGGAGGCCTGAGCTACGTGCGGCCGTAAAGCTGCGAGTAGCCGGGCCCACCGTTTCTCCGCCCTCCCGCCCCCTAACCGCCCATCCTTGGACCCGCCCGGCTCTACAGCATGCACTTCAGGGCTCGTGGCCTGGGGCCGAGGGAAGGGCGAGCGGACCGTTGAGGGTACCCAGGGCGGGACGGCGAGCGTGCTGGGCACTGGATTCGAGGACGGGGTCCTGGTGGGAACCCAAGCGGTCCAGGAGTCAGGGACGTTAAAATTGCTGCACGCATGAAGTGGGGGGACTTTGGAGCTGGTGGGATAGGGAATTGGGGCTGGAGCCCGGAACTGCTCGCGAATGCACTCTGTTACCCTCGTCCCCTTTCTTTCAAAGGCTGAGGGGCGGGAAAGCTGAGGAACTTCTCAAGGGTCTTCGGTAGTGACACGGGAACCGCAAAGGAAAAGCCCGGGAGGGGCCAGCCCGCCTCCTGCCGGCCCTTCCCAGCACCTCCTTCGTCCCCCCACTCCCCGGCTCCCCGCCTCTCTGGGCGGGGGGCCTAGGCCCGGCACTGGGCAGTGGGGCCCGGGAAAGGAAGGAGGATCAGAAGGAGAGTTGAGGGGGAGGTTTCCGCACTGAAGGTCACTCTGTCCTGCGGCTCGGCAGCCTGAAGATCTAATTGCCGCATTCAAACCAGGCCGTGTGCACCGGGCCGGGATCACCGATGGGGGCTGGGCGGATGGAAGGCCGCAGGCCTCCCACAGAGTCGCTCCTGGGAAACCAGAGGCAGTGCTGCCCAGGCTGGGAGACAATGCCTCTTTCACCCCTCTGCAGCCCAGAGCAGAGAGCGGGACGTAAGGGCGGAAGTCCCTCCCCATCCTGGTACGTGCCGGCCAGCCCTGGAGCTAGGGGACTCCCCTCCGCTGGTGCGACCAGGGCCTGTTGAGGGGTAGGATGAGGAGTCCAGAGGAAGAGAAAAATTGGGAGGTGCAGGGCACATGGTGGAAACAGCCCCCCACCCCCCACGCGATGTGGAGGTAGGGATCCATTTCCCCCCAAGAGGAGCCCCAGCTGCGCCAGGTTTGCGGGCTGAGGATGGACGAAGGGTTGCATTCTGAGTACTGGAAAGGAATGAAGGGTGGGGTTTCTAAACGAAGGGGGTGGGGCTGAGCGGACATTGACCATTAGCAGGTGCTGGGGACCAGGAATCTGGGGCCTCTTTGCTGGCCCAGCGTAACCTGAGACCAGCCCCCTTTTCTAGCTGAAAAGCCTGTGGCTAAGTTTAGCCGGCCTGGTGATAACCTTTGCTTAAAAGGCAGAGAGCAGGCAGTCTACACCCCGACTCCAGCCGCACTCCCTTCCCTTTCTGGCATTGCCCTCCGTCCTTGGGGTCCCAGAGCCAAGGCCACGTGTCTGGCCATCTGCGTGCATGGTTGGTGTCCAGGCTTTTCACGAAGAGCAAGAGCAGGGCCAGAAAGCCCCTAATGGTGACAGGAGGTGGGGAAGCGGAGGGCTCGGTGGCTACTGCATCCCCGCTCAGATTCACCCAGGACCATGAACCACTTCCCACGAGGGCGGGCCTTGGGAGCCATCGGAGCTCCTGCAGTGCCTGAAGCACGTGTCTGGGGTACCATCTTCCTCTGCCCCTGTGCAGTGTGTTGTCATGGCAGCAGGCTCACGCCTCCCGACCCAGGTGACTCAGCAGACACTTAGGGAGTTGGAGGGGGGATGGCTTCAGGTGGGCGGCACTAGGGGTGTGCGACTCCCGCAGACCCTGCAAGTGAGGGGTTCCCCAGACAGCTGTCTCCGGAGACGTTGTCTAGAGCAGGAGGGGACCACAGGAGCTCCCATCAGCCCACCAGGTCAGTCGCCTGTGTTCAGGAAGCACTGGTGGGGGCAGGGGAGTGCAGAGGAAGCCAGCCCTTGCTCTGGGGCAGGGCTTCTCAACCTTGGCACTACTGACACCATGGGCTGAGCAGTTCTTCCTTGGGGCTGTCTTGTGCACTGGAGGCTCTTTTGAACACACTTTGCCTCTACCCACTAGATGCAGGTCGCACCCCCACACCCCTGCGCCCAGGTTCTGACAAAGAAGCTTCTCTAGACATTGCCAAATGTGCCCTGGAGGGCAGAAATGCTGAGCTGGAGTCCAGACCCTGCGTAATTCTCCACAGTGGCGCAATCTTGTTCCCTGTGCAGGGTGGGGAAGATGAGGCAGAGGGACCATGAGGCTTATCAGATCCTGAGACAGGCCCTGGGACTCCTGGGCTCATTTCTTTCTGGATTGATTACTGGATCTGCTGCCCACACCTGAGCTAATATGAAATATGAAACAAAGACAAATTTAGGGAAAAATGTCTAAAAATTTATAAAAACATTTTTTCATGTGAAAACAAGGAGACTGGCAAACATTCCAGTGAAAGTGGCTAAACTCTGGGTCAGTTGCTAGGTTAAGAGAAATGCCTTACATTATAAAGGTCATTTACATATTAAAAAGCCAGAAGACAGGAAAGCATATATTTGACAAGGGGAACAGAGTTAAAGGTCACCCCAAAGATACTCTGCACAGCAGGGACACAACGGGCAAGGGGTCTCCTAGGGCCTGGGCCTGCGCGTGGACGCTCGGCGGATGGGGGTTGTTTTCTTGGGTGTCTCCTCTTCTGTCATCTCTGCTGAAAGCTCTATTCAAAGAATTGGAGGATTAAGAAAAAGCTGAGTCACAAAGATGGTGAAAAATAGATTTCAGAGGAAAATGGGATGGCCCAGACCACATAGCAGAAATAAAACCCAAAGTGCACAGGGAGGAAGGCAACCTTCGGGGAGAGGATCTATCTACACAGCAGGACCCCATTCAAACCAGCCGCCTGACCACACTGTTCCTGGGGGGCAGACTCTGGGAGGGAGCACTGTACCTTCCTCGCTGGACTCATCACTTGAAAAGACAATTCTGGGTTTCTTTTTTGAAATTCGCTGCTGGGTGTTTGGATGCCGACGGGTGGTCCGGCGTGGCTTAGGTGTGACAAAGTCATCGTCTGAGGCTGCAGACACTGGATGCTGGTGCTGCCTGGAGACTAGAAAAGGCGGAGGCCTGAGTGTCCCCAGAAAGGCCCCTCCATCTGAGGAGGAATGGCCTGGCCTCTCCACCGTGGGGCTGCCTCACCTACCAGTGGACTGTTTCCTGGCTGATGAGGCAATCTGGCTACCCCCTTGGCCAATCTCTAGTTCCTCTATTGCATCCAACCCTCTGGTGTGACAGGTCCGAAGCTTCTGCTCAAATTCATCTATTATAGCCTGGTGGGAAAAGGAGATTAAGAGGAGGCCGGGAAATATAGTTATTTCTATGGTTAAAAAGAAACAAGGCCACGAGATGATGTGGTGAGACCATAAATGCACAGTACTAAGGGAGAGAACCCAACACAAGGAGGCTTCGCAGCCTGTGACTCCAGCTATGGGACCGTCAGACAAAGGCCACGCAGTGCAGACAGCAGAAACACCAGCGGTTGTGGTGGCGGGGGTGGGGGAGTTTCAGGGAGGTGGGAGGGAGGGGTAGCAGGGGGCATTCAGGGCAGGGAAACCACTCTGCGTGATGCTGTGATGGAGGACACAGGTCACTGTCTATCCGACCCACCCGATGTACTCCACATGTGAACCCCAACATAAACAATGGACTCTGGGTGATAATGACGTGCCAGTGTAGGTTCACCGAGTGTGACTCATCTGCCCTTGGTGGGGGGTGTGGATAGGGGAGAGGCGGTGTGTGGGGACAGGGGGCGCATGGGGGGACTCTCAATACTTCCCACTCAATTTTGCTTTGAACTTAAAACTGCTCTAAAATAAAAAGTCTATATTAAAAAAAAAAAGAAAACAAAGAAACAGGAGTTGGAGGCACAGAGATCTGGACCCTGGTCACTGTGGTTACTTGGTTGCAACCAAGCCGGGAACCCTGAGGCAGTAACAGCAGGTGGCCAGAGAGGCTCAGAACCCAGGGACAGCCCAACAGGTATGGAAGCCAGCAGGGGCTGCTTACCTTGCCCTCGGGCTTGGCCCCACGCCGCAGTTTGCCCACAGTCGACAAAAAAGCACTGAAGATGGACTCATCTGACAGTTTATCACCAAAGCAGTCAAAATTGTCCAGCATTTTGCGAAGCCCTCGCTCGGTGAGGGGCAGCTGTGACATGCAGTAGGCCAGGTCCCGGTACTGCCGCTCAGTTCTGCAGCCAGGAAAGTCTCCGTGAGGGGCAGCAAGATACAGGAAGCAAAGGCCCCTCCTTCCTCACCAGACTCCCACAGCCCCAGGGATGCCCCTGGGGGCTCTTTCCCTGGCAGGGCCCCCCTCTGCCCAAAGAATCCCCCATGGGCCGGCGTACCTGGCTGTGCGGAAGCGCTGGCACAGCTTCTCCACCAGGCTCTCAGTCTGCTTGTCCTTGGTGATGTAGGAGAGCAGCTGCCTGCAGGGAGGGGAGATGTGGGCGCGTGGTCTCATGGGGCAGCTCCGTGCCTTCCAGTGAGGCCAACCTGTACCCTCTCCCCTGAAAGAATCTTCTCTGCCCCACCCGGACCTGCCTCACTGCTCCTCCTGCCCTCTCCCAAGCCTCGGAGAGGGGCACACCCTCACCCCAGGGAGTCTTCACTGTGAATGGAAATTTCTAACGGAACAGCTGCCGCCTTGTGAGCACTACTATGTGCCTGCCACCAACTTTACCTTTGTGAATATTCTCAAGACCTAAGGGGCAAGTATTACTGGCTTCGTCTTATAGAGAAGGAATAGACACAGAGAAGCCAAGTTATTGTAGGAAGCCACAAAGCTAAAAAGTAGCAGAGGTAGAATTCAGTAGAGGTAGAATTATCTGATTCCTAAGCCTGTGCTGCAGGAAAAATGAGCCTCAAGGCCCAGGAAGCCATACTTCATGATGGTGTGGAAAGGCTCTTCCTCCACCCCTCCCTCAGGGTCTGACAGGCGGCTGATGATATCTGGAAGGAGATTATAGATCGCATTGCCCTGTAAGAGAAAGTCATGTTAGAGATGAGGTGGCATACACTTTCCCTCAGAAGCAAGCCCTAAACTGCCTCTCCGCCCCTCACCTTGTGGGAAAGCTCGTTAAAGAAGTTCTTGGCGAGGGCGGTGATCTGTGGTGCCGGGTCGATGAGCAGCACAGCCATCTCGCTCACCTGCCCCTTCACCTTCACCATGTCCTTTAGGATCAGGTGGGTCATCACCAGCCCTGCTGTTTTCCGCACTTGCTGAGCTGGGTCCCGGAGGCTGGGAATGGAATCTCAAGTCACTGGAAGGGACCCAGACTGGGGGCTATACCCTGATGCTGGCAGGAAGGGCCCTCAATAGGAATCTGTCACCCCTTCTTAATGTGCCATTCTAGAAGCAGTTTAGAAAGCTGTCTAGAGCTGAAAACTGAGATTGGGGAAAGAGGCCAAGCTTGCAGCCAAGGTTTGCCACCAGAGGGATCAATCCCTTTGGGGCCATATTTTGCCAGGGCCTGGATGGGTCAAGTATCAAGTGTATGTTCAAGGTAAAGACAAGGGAAATATAGTTTTCATGAATGTCATGCTGACTGAATTCCAGCCTCCCACAGCTGGCAGGGACTGCTAAAGGACTGGGAGGGATCTCTTACCGAGCATACAGATGAGGTGTCCAGGGGTCCACCAGGTTGGGGAAGCGGATGGCTAGATCCCCAGTAGCGATCATCAGGTTAGACCGGACAATGGGGAGTGGGGACTTTTCTAGCATTGTGAACAGAAGACGAAGCTGGGAGTCACAGAAAGTGGCACTAGGGGCAAGGAGAAGATCATCAGGGAAATCACACCATCCCCAGGCTCCCGGAAAGGCGGGAGCAACCCCAGGGCCTACCTGATCATGCAGAATTTGCCAAGGGCAAGGGAAGCAGCTGCAGAGAGCTCTGGGCTGCTATAGAGGCCAGGGTTGTTGCAGACTTTAAGCAGAAGTGGAACGAAGGCAGCTAGCATCTGTTTGCCTGTTGGAAGAACAACTCTAGTTTGGGGCAGGTGATCTCTGCTGGGGAAAAGGCCACTCAGCTGCTCTCCTTACCATCTAATAGTTCCTTCTCACAGATGCTACGGATTAGCTCGGCCTCCATGTCGTCAGCAGTGGCCCCTACCAGTCCCATCTCCTCCTCTATGGTGGTCTCAGAGCTTGCATTCTAATGGGAAAGAAGCCAGGGATCATGGGTAATCAGAGACGTTAATTCCAGCCTATCCTTCATTTTGCATGAGTGGGATCTGGAAAGGCAAACTCTGCAAAGTTGTTCATAGACTTGTCCGATATGTCCGTGAAGAGGAAGGGGTCCTGAATGAAACAAGAAAAGAACTAGGTCCCCTATACTTAAGTTGCCAAAGCATATTCCTGTATCTCTTCTTAACTCATCCTCATAGAGGCATGCAATTTCCTGTAGACAGTAACCAGACAGTGGTTCAAGGTCACAGAAGTCAGACTATATCCCATTGCTGACAGGCTGCGTGTCTCATCTGTGCAAGACACCACTGCCTCTAGTGGACTGAACACCGGGTCCCCATCCTGCAGGAGGCCAGTAACCAAGGCTGATGAGAAAGGGGGTGGGGTGCCTGCACGTTCTCACAAACACTGCCTCGGGCCCAGCCTGTATTTTACGCTGAACTTCCTAACTCCATGCTCTGTATTTGCTAAAACTTCCCTTCCTGGGGTATCATGATCACTATTCCGTCTCTGTTCTCACTCATCTCTCCCAGAGTAGAGGCAGCAAGGAGGCAGAGCGTCTTCTTCATTTCACTTAATGGTAAAAAAGCAGAGATGCCCAGAAGGAAGTGTGAATGATCCGAGGTCATGAATCAAATCCATGAAGTGCTGGGACACAAACCCAAATGCCCGAGCACTTCATTCACCTTCTCCTTTGGATCTTTAGTCTTATGCTCCTGTTCCTCCTGAAGCACTCGACGCCTGCAGAGCTCTCCACTCACTGCCTGTTCCAGGTGGACCAGCTGCTGCAGGGCCACATCCCCAGCCAGGGACAGCAGGTTCAACAACAGGAAAGTGGGGAGCATGAGGGCGCCCTCTGGGGAAGAGGGGGGAGGAGGGAGGACAAGACAAGATCAAGTCTCACAGGCCCCTGCACCGTTTTTGCTGACCTCCCCCTTGCTCATGTGCTACACAACAAGTGAAAAAGTAGGAGACAGGGGTGGTGGTGGTGGTGACTGGCCCAAGCTGAGTGACAAAAGCAGACAGCATAGGCTGCGAGGGCCGGGGCCGCTTTGGGGCGTGGTGCTGGCCTGGCAGGGAAAGCAGCAGAAACTGGCTGCTGCCTGCTGGGCTCCTAATCCTCTGCCCACTCACTTGGGTCCTTCTGGGTGAGGCTCTGCTCCTCCAGCTTCTCCAAGGCTTGCTTCGCACAGCCCTGCAGTATCTGGGCGCAGATCACCTCGGGGCCCTCTGCCAGCTGGTAAATGAGGGTCACTGCAACCTGTTTGAATGGGATCCAGAGTGGGTCTGGATGGACAAAGCCTGTAGAGGAGAAGGGAGAAGTCACCCACTGCAGACGAAGGACCCAGTTCTGCCCAAGGCCCTTTATGATAGCTCACCTTTGGTGATCATGTCACGCAGTTGCTCAAACAACCTGTGTTCCTGAGGCAGCCGGAAGGGAGAGTGCCGTTTGCCCAGAGAGGGCTGCTAAGAACAGCAAAGCCAGAATATGGGTGTCTGTTGAGGGTGGATAAGGGAATCACCGCCTCCTTAGTTTGGAAGTAACCCTCCCCTACCTTTCTGCTGTCAGAGATGTTGGCAATGGCGTGGCACACCTGCTGGGCCAGCCTGTAGTCCTGCGGGAGCTTCTCATCCAGCCCTATGCTCAACAGCGTGTCTAAGTTGCTTCCTACAATTTCTGGTTTTCCTCTAGGGGAAGGAAGCCATAGAGTTAAAGGCAGTCATGGAGAGGACTCTGGGGGGGACAGCGCCAAGGGGCCACAGGTACCAACACTCAACAAAGTGCTCCAAGAACCGTGGAGGACTGCAGAGCAGCTCGGACAGGGCCAGCCCCTCAAAACCCTTCATGCTGTATCAAACCCCACATTTCTGCTAGGCATGGGGGCTGGTACTTCATTTTATCTTCCACGTAGACAGCCAGCTTGCACGCCGAGCTCAGCTGGCCTGACTGCTACTACTGAAGGAAGGGGAGCATTCTCAGCACCCTTCTTTCCTCTGAGATCCCACTGCCTGTGCGGGTTGTCCGAGCCTCACCGTGCCATCATCCCAAGAAGCATGACAGAGGAACAGCGCTCCAGAGGAGAGCAGGGCACCTTCTCAGTCGCCCGCTCCCACAACAGTTGGGTCACTGCTGGTTTCAATTCATCCTTCTGCACAAACTCACAGACCTGAAGAGGAAAAAGGGCTCAGACTAAAAACTGACAATTCCCTAGATCCTTGGTCCACTTTTTGAAGAGAACAGTGAGAACCTCAAGTGGGTAAAAACCATACTGAAGAACGGAAAAGGAAGCATTGTTTGGGAAGGTGCCTCCACCTGTGCGGCTCTTCTCCCAGGCCTGCAAAACTACTCTTGTTACGGTGACATATCGAAACTGACCTTGTTGAGATCTGTGTGGCTCTGCAGTTCTGACTGCATTCTGGAGATCTCTAGGTTTTCCTGCTCTTACCACAGACTCTGCACGTCTAAAATGGAAGCCATCATCTTTCCTTTCCTTTTCATTTTGCCAATGGTACCAACACTCTCTTAGTCACGTATGCTTAAAACTTCACAGTCAGCTAATTTCTTTGACTCGCTTAGTCCTACTTATTGTTCCTCTAAAAATCTGTCTTCAATTAAGTCAATTCTATAGCTTTTCTTCCAACCCGAGTCTAGTCCCTTGTCACTGCACACTGACGGCAGCCTCCAGGGACCCTCCCGTCCCTAGCCTCCTCTCCCCCCAGTTTCTACACTCCTGCTGGATCAGCGTTCCATGCGCCTATTCCATCACGCCACACCTCTGCTCCTCCTGGGCAACAGCGCCCCCTGGCCTCCTGCAGGGCATCCTGACCAGTAGCCCGCCTAGGAGAGCTCAGGCCAGCTGCGGCCAGGATGCCCTCTTTTCCCGGGGAGGAGAAAACGCGGCTGGCGGTAGTGCTCCTGGGGGAAGCTGGGGGTCAGCACCACCTCCACCCTTTGTCTCCATGATGGAAATGCTTCAAAGCAGATTTGCGTCATGAAAATGCTGGGGTGCCTGCTAATGAGAACTCAAGCCCCAGACTCTTGAAAGGCACCCAGAAACCTTCACAACTGAGTTCCAACCCACATTCCAGCTGTATTGTCTTTTCCACAGAGCAGTTTTAAGCCAGAACACAATCTTCCTCATCTGCCACACAGGCTGAGCTTTCTCGGCTGTCCATGGAGAATGCTTCTTTTCCTCTCTGATTCTTTAAATCCTATTCATAGAGACCCAACCTAAGTCCCACCAACTTCAGGAAGCTTTCCTTGACCACCCCACCTCACGTTTTCTCTTTCCCACTCTGGACTCATCAGTATGACCTAAGAGTGTATTTTCTGGAGCTCTTACTGCCTGGGTTTGAATCTCAAACTTTGCATACCTACACTGTAACTAGCCAGGTCCCTTAACCTCTGAGCCTCCAGACTCTCATTGTAAAATGCAGACAATGGTATCACCTCATAGGGTCGCTGTGAGGATTAAACAAGTGAATATGAGCAAAGTGCTAAGCCCTGTGCAGGGCATGTGGTAAGTGTTCTTTTTAACACACCACTACTCACTACTATAACCGTTTCCTGTGCCCTTCTTCTGGTGCTAAGTTGTCTCTCTGCTATGTTGTTCTAGAAATGTTTTGTGTTATTTGGTTACCAACTAAACTGTTGGTTCCTTTTAAGTTGGGGACCTTGAAAAGAAATGATCTTATATTTTGTGGCACTGAGTAAATTGCTGAACGCATCGTAATCATTCACTGATACTTGTTGCATGAATAAGAATTAGGAAGTGAGGAGACTTACAATTTCCTCAAGACACTGAATGGTCCCAACTGAGGCATCCACCAGTAGCAAAGAGAGATTCTGAATCAAAGCCTGGGCCCTGGCTCTGTGGGAACAGCAGAGGTCAAGGTCACTAAGGGACTGGTAAGTAGAACCTGGCAAACAGATTCTCAGGGCTATCCCACCAGTGTCACGGAGCTGGCTGCAGAGCGTGGGCTTCTGTGGAAGTTAGGCCCCACCCTGAGCCCTACTTCAGACCAACTGTCTGTGGGTTCAGAACTCCTCTAGGAGGGAGTCCCCCACACCCCATTCCTTTAGGAAAGCAGATGTGTCTTTGTAAGAAGCAACCTCAGAAAAGTCAGCAAGACAGAAGTGCCCCACACACCTGGCAGAGTCCCCTTTGGGGCTGAGGTAGAGTTGGCGGTATGCATTAAGCACAGCTTCCCGGACTCCAGGCTCCTTAGACCAGATGAGAGGCAGCATGCGGCGTACCCCAAATAGGGCCTGAGGCACCCCAAATTGGAACACCATCACAAAGAATTCAATCACCTCCTGTACCACTGAGAGGACAGACACAAATGTCACCCACCTGCTTAGCAAACCACCCCCAATATTTAAAGATGGAGCCTTTCTTAAAGTAGCACACTCAAGTGAAGGCTCTCCTCCTTTTCTCTGAAAATGTGGACTCCTCCTATAATGCCCTATCATGAAATACTATGTACATTAAAATATATAAGCCCCGTGGGACTATACAAAGCGAACATAAATACAGAATCCCTGTCTTCTAAAGGAGCAGACAGGTATCAATATAACATGTACAAGACTGGTTTTTCCAACCCCAAGATCCAGTCCTTATGGAAAGGGACTTTGGTGTATGTACCAGTAGTGGTGTTTTCATACATCATCTTGCTGATGATTCCAATGGCCTCTGTAATCTTCAGAGAGAAGCTGTAGGCATCCTGCAGATACTGGACGAGCATCTCCTGCTTCACCAGTTCATCGTTTCCTCTGGATTTCTCAGGTTCTGACACATTTGGCTTGTCTTTACAGTCAGTCTGTCCTGGGCCCATGTTCCCTGCAGACCCTTGGGGATTCTTCTGTGTGGAAGCTGCTGGCCCTAGGAGTTAAATTACAGAATGGCTTCTGTTCAAGGGTATATGGGGAAATCCAATGACTATAAACATTTCTGGATATATCTTTTTACAAAAGGAAGGTATAAAATTTAGAACCTATTCTAAAACATTTTGGTTCATTTCTGAGAAAAGATTCCTCAAGTCCTCTATGGTTTGGAAATACCCTTTCACGCCCAAGGCTCAATCTTTGGCCCCTGGCTGCTTCTATTCCAGAGCAGAAGCACTGCCACCTCCCCTCTGGCCTCTTATAGCACCAGGTTCTATTAACCAGGTCAGTATCTGGCATAAAGCAAATGGGCCATAAATACTATTTCAAATGTTTGGTTTGTTCTGAAGAAGGAAAAGGAATTACTTTTGAAGACAGTTCCCAAGAGATTCAGAAACCTGGTCTCCTCTGGCTCCTCAGGGTCCATATGACTGAAGGGTTCACATTCCCGGAAGAGGCCTGCGGCTTCTCGAGTGAGAATGATTGCCTGCCTGAAAGAACATCGATCTGTCATCAACTCAGCACCCAACAAGAGTGTCACTGCAGCCTTTTGAAAGGCAGCTTACTTCATAATTCCATTAAGAACCTAGACTTCCTGCTTCAAAGACAAGGAACACTTCTCATACTTTAAGAATTGAGAAGCACCTAGAAAGGGGTGAGCTCAAAACACTTCTATTTCTGAAGTGACAAGGCTTTACCAGAGCCTTTCAAAAACTCAAATAATTTAAAAATTATTTTAAATTTACGAAATCACCGACCTACTCCAAACATCATTTAAAAACTTTGCTAAGTGAGTTTGGAAGAAACTTCCAATAACTGGTCAATTTATGGTATACCCATGCAATGGGATTCTGTGTAACCATACAAAATAACAAGGCAGCTATTCATGCATAAATATTAAAACACACTGAGATATATAGTTAAGTGAAAAAAACAACATGGTAGATCGGGGGTAGAGAATTCTATCAATTGGGCTAGAAGTTGTGGAAAAACAACAAATGTCTGACTGCACCTCTATGTTATCTCTAGAGGGATGCTCAGTAAACTAATAGCACCACTTCCCTGAGGGGAGGGGAACCAAAGTGGCTGGGAAACAGGTTTGGAAGGGACTTTCCATCCATGTCCTTTCTATAATTTTAAATTCTCTATTAATGTGAATACATTGCCAAATTTTTAAAAAGTAAATTTGTCTAAAAAAATTAAATTATTTAAACAGTTTTGTTCTAACATGTTTAAATTTGCAATTGAAGGTGTGTCACGGGGATAGTAGTGCAGCATGGAGGATATAGCCAACGGTTCTGTAACATCTTCCTATGTTGACAGATAACTGCTCTAGTGGGGGTGAGGGTTTAATAATATGGGTAAACTGTTGAAGCACTGAGTTGCATATCTGAAACCAATATAAGATTGTATATCATCGATACTTCAATAAAAAAATTAAAAAACTTTCAATTGGAAGTAAACACTTCAGTTATTAAGCCCTTAACTCATTAATTGGTGAGGATTTCTGAAGGAGGAAGTGACATCTTTAGCATGAGAACAAATATTCTTCTAACTGATAGGAGAAAATACTAGCATGGCTGGAAGCAGAAGCAGCAGTTATAAAACTAGAGGCTCCAAGAAACAACAAATGCTCATGAGGATGTGGAAAAAGGGGAACCCTCCTACACTGTTGGTGGGAATGTCAATTAGTTTAACCATTGTGGAAAGCAATATGGAGGTTCCTCAAGAAACCAAAAATAGAAATACCATTTGACCCAGGAATTCCACTCCTAGGAATTTACCTGAAGAAAACAAGATCTTAGATTCAAAAAGATATATGCACCCCTCTGTTTATTGCAGCACTATTTACAATAGCCAAGACATGGAAGCAACCTAAGTGTCCATCAGTAGATGAATGGATAAAGAAGATGTGGTACATATACACAATGGAATATTATTCAGTCATAAGAAGAAAACAAATCCTACCATTTGCAACAACATGGATGGAGCTAGAGGGTATTATGCTCAGTGAAATAAGCCAGGCAGAGAAAGACAAGTAACAAATGATTTCACTCATTTGTGGAGTATAACAACAAAGCACAACTGAAGGAACAAAACAGCGGCAGACTCACAAGACTCCAAGAAGGGACTAGCAGTTACCAAAGGTAAGGGGTAGGGGAGGATGGGTAGGGAGGGAGAAGGGGATTAATGGGCATTATAATAAACATACATAATATAGGTAGGTCATGGGGAGGGCAGTCTAGCACAGAGAATATAAGTAATGACTCTATATCATCTTACTATGCTGATGGACAGTGACTGCAGTGGGGTGTGTGTGGGGGACTTGATGAGTGAATGTTGAAACCACAATGTTGCTCATGTAAAACCTTCTTAAGATTATACATCAATGATACCTTAATTAAAAAAGAAAAGCCAGTCTCAAAGGTTAACCAACAAGATGCCATTTATGTAATATTCTTAAAAGGACAGTATTATTAAAAAAAAAAAAAAGAGTGTGGATTAGTCACTGCCAAGGGTTAGGGATGTGGAGTGAAGAGGAGGCAGGTGGGTGTAGGGGATGTGGAGGGAAGAGGGGGCAGGTGGGTGGAGGGGATGTGGAGGGAAGAGGGGGCAGGTGGGTGGAGGGGATGTGGAGGGAAGAGGGGGCAGGTGGGTGGAGGGGATGTGGAGGGAAGAGGGGGCAGGTGGGTGTAGATATCAAAGTGCAACATGAGAAATCCTTGTGATGATGACACTGTTCTGTGCCCTGACAGTGGTGATGGGTACATGAACCCACACAGGTGATAGAAATGCATAGGACTAAATACACTACACACGCATGAATGAGTACAAGTGAAAAATGGGGAACATCTGAGTGAGACTGTGGATGGTAGCAATGTCAGTAATTTGGTTATGATACTGAACTATACAATTCTACAAGATGTTGCCACTGAGGGAAACTGGGAAATGGGATCTCTCTGTGTTATTTCTTACAACTGCATGTGAATTTACTATTACCTTAAAATAAAAGGTTAAAATAAAAAATAAAAGTAAAAGAAATAAAACTACAGTCTCTCTTATGCACCTCAGAGAATTTAGAATTACAAAGCTATTTGAGACCAGATGATCTAATCAGTTTCTTCATTTTACAAATAATGAAACGGAGTTTTTTTTTAAACAACATTATACAACTGGAACTGTATAACTGTATTTATAACTCCTTCCAATGAAGGAGAACTTTTGCCTATTTAATTATAATAGTGTTTACATCTAGTTATTTTAGTAGTTTCTTTAAACATTTGTGAAAGTAGAAAAGCAAAGCATGCCTATTGTGGACTATGTACGCCTTTGGCATAACTCGGGTGTTCAGACCACTCCTCCAGTGAAAACACGCCTCATCAATCTGGAGACAGCATACTCTGAATGCAGTTCATTTTAAAGAAATATTGTTTCTCAAAAGTTAACTCTAAATCTACACAGGCCATTAGAGAATATTCCATTTTCTCACATACTTGTAACTGGCTTTGGCAAGCAACCGGTGGATGCGTCCCGTCACCTCCTCAGCGGTCTCTGTACTAGCAATCTCCTCAGGAACGTCCTCTTCCCCCTGCGGAAGTTTTAGCAGCTGCTGCAGGGTAGACGTCAGCTCCGGCAACATGGCTTCCCACTCCTCCTCTGGGTCCAGAGCTGTGGCTTAATGAGAAAGTCTTGCTTAGACTCCTTCACTGGTTTCTCACTGCAGGAAGCAGGATATCTGGGGTGGATGCTGTAGCTACTCACAAGCAGCTGCAGTTCGCCTTTGGGCCCTCAGCTCTTGTAACTTTTGGGTTTCCTTCTGCAGTGGTCCAGCAAGGTCAGTATCACTAAGCTACCAAGGTAAAATGGTTATCAGGATCACTAAGTCACATAACTTCATCCTTGTTTCCATTTAATTCCTTCTTTTTTTGGGGTGGACAGAGCCCACTCACCTTGCAGGAAAAGGGATTATTGGCAAGAAAGCTGGCCAGCAGCTGGATGGCATTTTTACACACTAGTACCGACTTGTCTGCAAGACGTCCCACTGCTAAGTTCACCACTGCTTGGAAACGTGTCAAGGGGAGAGCCTATGCGGGGTGGGAAGAGAAGGACCAGCTCACGTCCCACATCACCAATCTGCTCAAGACAGATATTGACATATACTCTAAATGAGCTACCAACTCACTCTAAAGAAGCTTTTCTATGGGATAAAACAGTTAAGGAGTATTCTTTGTAGTGGTTACACAGTACAGTCCTTTGGAGGAGCCTGGCACCCTTGTCCTTGGCAGCAGAAGACCTTTACTCTTGGTAGTCAACAACCTGAATTCTAGATTCTGCTTTAAGACAGGTATTTTTCTTCAACACTAGAGTCCTCTTTTCTCAGGCCCGGGCATAGAGGGGTACCATACGTCTTTATTGGGCAGAAGGCTGTTCACCTTCTGCTGGACGATTCTGGTGAAGAGTTGCAAGACACGGCTCCGCACGAAGGAGTTGACATCATGGCCATGGGCTTGCAAAGTGTCCAAGAACTGGTCTCTGGTGTCTCGGGCTGCTTCCTCCAGCTGGTCACCATTCAGAACCTGCAGTATCATCTCTGCCATGGCTGCTAGCACAGCATTGCGCATCATGTAATTCTGAGAGACAGGAATAAGACTGGTATGAGTTTCTGCACTCCAATACTAACTCTCCTCTCCTAAAGAAGAGGCAGGGCTTTAGCTAAGGTTAAGCTTGCTTTTCATAGCTATGACTCTTTCTGGTCAACTGTGTAGGTATTCACCCGAGGTCACTGGAAAAAGCTGAATCCCAGAGGGGCTTTGTCTGCTCAGAGGAGAATATAGGAACAAAATAAGCAAGAACCCACAAAGTTTTTCCTTGTTATGGCTCACCCAGGTAACCATGGTGGAGGCCGAATATGCAGTCACATCTATCCACAAATACACATTTGAAAAGCACTGATTACCACCTTTCACCTGAGGTCTCAAAGCCTTTGATCCTTATTAATAAAACTTTCTCTCTCACTCTCCTCCCATTTTAGCAACAGAGTGAGACACAGAGAAGAGAAATCAGCCCTAGGGTGCTAAGCAAATCCACTAGAGTCTGGTGGAGAATAGGGTTGGGGTTTATGTCAGGCCAAGAACCAGAGATTTGGGTCTTGCACAAGAAGTTAGAGTAAATTAGATGAGCAAGCAGACTATTTTTGTCCTTGATCTTCACCAAGGAGTGCCCTCCATCATCCTGGAAAGCAACAGGTTAGCACTCTGGGATGAGAGAGAATTGAGAGAGATGAGATGGGTTGACCAGAGCTGAGAAAGTTCCTTGTTTGGAGAAAGCAAGGTGAGCCAGAAAGTAGGACGAGGCTTCATCCTGAAGAACATGGGACTCAGAATCCCAGCTGAGTCACTCTCACCAGACTTAACTGTGGAACTGTTATCTCCCTATCAGATCTGGATAAGACCAGTGTGATATCAAAAAGGGACTAGCACGTGGCTCTTTATTTGCTTCTCTGTGGGAAGGAATTGCCACAGTGATAAGCTTAGACAACTTGACTTCATGTGAAAACTACCTGCTTGTTAATAAAGAGCCTTTCAACAATGACTTAAAATCTCCTGCAAAAGCCGAGATCCCCAGGGCACCACCTACCTCTCCATCCAGATGATCTAGCAAAATGCACATGCTGGACATCAGGATGGCTGGGATGTGCTCTGCTAGTTCTGTCAGGAAGGCTGCAAAGCCCTTTGCCCCTGAAGGGTCCCGACTCAGCTCCTGGGGACACTTCTGTCCAATTTCTCTACGCAGGGAAGAAAACAGCCATCAAAAGATAATTCAGTTTCCAGTAAGGGAAGGTAAGACTGGTATCTAATATCTGAAAGAATCTAGTGAATATATTGCCAATCATTCTTTATTTTTTTCCGAGAGAAATGAAAATTAGAAACTTAAGAGAAGGAAGAGTCACCTTACAATCTCTCCCACTATGCTCTTCATTCCACAGTCAGCTGCCCACTGCCTCACAGCCACCACCAGGACAGGTGCCAGGTGCTCGAAGTGCTGCAGCATCTGGACGATCCTCACGGTGGCACCTGGGGGAGGACTGAGGTGAGAACTTGTGGGCACATGAAAAGGCAGGCCAAGCGGGGGCCGACTTACTGAGCATATGGTTATAACGTGCCAAGGCTACACCCAGCAGGCGCGTGAGGGCTTCCCGTGTGGGGCGGTTCCTCTGGTGACCGATGGTGGGGTTCTCCAGGAGGCGGTAGCAGCAGCCGGTAACCAAACTGAGAAGGAAGAGAGGGAGGTGATGAAACCAGCTGTCCAGGCCCCATTATGTGGGGGCCCTATCTCACTTACTGCCTCTCTTGCTCCCAAAGTCAGGCTCTCCTAGTTTCCTTCATTCTATCACCTTCTACACCAAGTTGTTTTACTTCGCTGACACTAGATAGGTACTTAGTCCTTCAAGATGGCCAACTTTCAACAAGTTATGATGTCTATACAAAACCTGAACATATGATAAAAGATAGGCAAAAGTCACCAATGACATTTCATTGTGAATATAACAGTCAATTCAGTCCTCATCCTGACGACCTTCCAGCTGCATCTGACAACAGTTGATCATCTTCTCCTTGAAACACGATCCAAGCTCCCTTCTCAGTTTCTTCAGCTGGTTCCCCTCCTCATCTCATCCTCTTAATGCTGGAGTGTCCCAGGGTGCAGTAGGGATTTCTGCTCTCTTCTAGCTACAGTTACTGATCTAGTAATCTCATTCAGCTCATGGCCATAAAGACCATTGACATAAATACACTGTATCCCCAAATGTGAGCCTCAGCCCATCTCTCTCTCCTGGACTCAGGGTTTGTACATTTACCAGCCGAATCTGACATTACTTGGACGTCTAATAAACACCCCAAACTTTCTATGTCCAAGAGAAGCTCTTATTGTCCCCTCAAAAGACACCCCCAGAGCATCCCCCATATTTCAGTTCCTGGCAACTCTGTTTTTCCAAATGTTGAGGCTAAAACCCTTGTGAGTCATTCTTGACTGTCTTCTCCCTTAGACCTCACACACACCTGTCGGCTCACCTCAAAAAGTACAGAATCTACCCGCTTCTCTCCATATCTACCACCACGCTCTGTTTGAAGCTATCATCATCTCCTGTCTAAATTACTGCATAGCCTCCTAATTCCACTTTCCTCCTTTTCCTCCATAGTCTGTTTCAACACAACAGCCAGATGACCTTGGCAAAGTGCAAGTCAGACCACCTCATTGCCCTGCTTCACCTCACTGAGAACACACCAAAGTCACCATGGTGGCCTGCGAGGACATGCACGGTTTGGCCCCCACTGCCCCCCTGCCCACAGAGCCGATCCCTCTCACCCTTGCCCAGGGGCCGTCTCTCTGGCCTCACTGCTATTACTTGTATATGCCGAGTGCACTCCCTCCTCCGGCTCTTTGCCCCTGCTATTCCCTTTCCTTGCTCTTCCTCTTCCTCCACATATTCTCATGGCTTGCGTTACCCCCTCCTGGTCTCTGCTCTAATGTCACCACCTCAAAGAGGCCTTGCTGGAACAGCGATTTAAAATCACAACGCTCTTTCATCAAACTTCCCATCCTTTCCTCTATTTCTCTCCACAGCCATAAACTACAAAACATACTATATATTTTAAAAGATGAGAAATTCATAGCAGTTTCTAACATTTATTACGTACTTCCTAACAACTCAATGTCATGAGTATACTTCTATATATTACAGACAGAAGCAAAGCATGAAACGAAGTATTAAAAGGCACATCAGCAACAGAGCCCACATTCCTCACAGCTCAGTATTATCTGTAGCCATTGTAACTACCCACCTAACAAACTCCTCTTCAATGACTGAGTGGTTCCACAGGTGACGAATGTCCAACTGCAGCAATTGTGTTAAAAGTTGAAGAATTGGTTGCCTCTCTTCTTCCCAATCAAAGCCATGGGCTGCCTTGACCCGGGCTCTCTTGCCCTAATAAAGAATCATGTATACATTTAGGAAAAAATAAGGAAACAAAGAAGGTCAGGATCTGCTAGTCTGAATGCCCAAACTATCCGCTATGGAGACTAGGTAGAAAGAAGGTAACTCAGAAGTAGGACAGGTTCCAAAAAGACAGGAGCTGCTTGTCAGGGGGTATGCTGTGATACTTTTGAATAGTTCCTCAAAAAAACCCTCAACCAGGTCAGAAAGGATTCCCAGAATCTCTGGATACCCTTCTTTCTCATCAGTTCTCCTGTCCCACCAGGCCCCCAGTATAAGTGAGCCGGCAGCTCTGAATTACCTTCCCACCCAGCTCCAGGTCCACGAGACTCGTCTGGCTGCTCATAGTCTCAAAGGATTCCATGAGGCGTATCAGCGCATAGCAGTTCATTTTAAGGGCATTGAGGTGGGCGTGTCTATCTGATCCACTCAAACCTGCATCATCCAGGATAGGTGGAAGCTCCTGGGAATGGCGGGATACCACTGCAAGGGGCACAATCTGGAGTCAGTTTCGTCCGTTTTCCTCATCTATTTCCAACTTCAAAACCACCCTGCACTTGCAGCCATCAGATTACCAAAGATCTGTGTTTCATCTCTCAGTGGCCATAACACAAGCCAAGTCCTTTGGGACCCCTGACCCACCTACCCGGAACACACCCTGTCCCTACTCTCTCACTCCAGTTACCATAATCTTTCCCTGGCAACCGGAAGAATCACCTCTATTAAAAGAGTAGAGGCGATTCAAAAGCAGGAAGAATTTCTTGTTGGTATGCCCTTACAGTGAACACACGTGACTCTGTATTGCCCACCAAGATTACAGACCTTCGTAAGTCAAGGGCTCCCGGGCTTAGCCGAACCAACTGGATCACCACAGCCTTGTTATCATCAAGTGGCTGATCCAAAGCAGGCAACAGTAAACAAACAAACACCTTCCGCCCCTCCCCTTGGCCCATAAACACCTTTGATCAGGAATTCCAGAGTATCTTCCTTGAGGCCAGGATCTATACTTCGAAAGTGACTACGAGGGAAAGAAAGTGTGGGGTGAGACAGGAACCTGCTGAGCCCCTCCTGACAGATCAGATCAACCTGAAGAATCTGATACCGAAAAATACATGCGAGGTCGCGAACTGAATAAATATGGTGTCAAGCTGGGGTAAATGCCATTAGTAGAGATATCAGCACCCAGAATCATTTATCACTGAACCGATAATTTGGCATTTCAGGATTAACATGCAAAGTTAGGTTTAACAGCTCTCTTTAAAGCACCAGCTGGGTACTTTACTTACTGCAGAATGCTGTAGATGGTATCAAAGTGCTCAAGCATAGCCAGGGGCCCCTGAGCTCGGAAGGCTGCCTGAAATGCTACAAAGATGAAAGAAACTGATTAATACAGGAGACGGGTTTTTTTGGTAAATTCTATTCCTGGCAGAAAATTAATTACTTTTATTGTAGAAACACAGAAGGAGATAGTTCATTTCAATGTAACCTATTACGATACTATCTTACATTTAGTTCTGTTTTTCAACTACAGACTGACTTGAGTTTCACTGTATCTCTGATCTACATAAAGTAGACGGTATTATGCCTATTTTATGGGAAAAGAAATGAGTTGTCATTTGTCCACTGTAGTTAGTAGTGAACACAAACTCAGGATCTTCACAAAAGTGGCAAAAACAGCACACAGCTCTTGTACTTTTCACACAGATGTTAACATCTTCTATCACCATAGTACAAGAATCTATTGTAAACCAAGAAATTAACATTAACTAATTTAATGCTGTTAACTAATCCACAGGCCTTATTTGAATTTTGCCAATTCTATTTATGTCCCTTTTCTGGTCCAGGATCCAATCCAGGATCCCACTGTGTATTTTGTTGTCATGCTTCCTTGGTCTCCTCCAATCTTTCACGATCTTGATGTTTTTGAAGTATACTAGCCAATTATTCTGTAGAATGTCCCTCAATTTGGGTTTGTCTGATATTTGCTTATGATTAGATTGAGGTCACGCATTTTTTACAAGATTATTGTAGAAGATCCTTCAAATGCACCATTCCCAGAAGTACAGAATGTCAATGTTTTATTAACTAGTGATGTTATGTTTGATTACTTGGAAGTGTTTGCCAGAGTCTCCACTGTAAAGTTACTGTTTCCTCTTTTGCAGTTAATAAGTATCTTGTGGGGAGATACTTTGAAAGTACGCAAGCATTCTGTTTCTCATCACATTTGCCTGCTGTAACTCTTACTTTAGTACTGACTAAATGGTGATTTTTCTATCTCCATCATTCCTTTTACACTTACTAATGGGAATGCCATGTAAGGATGAGCTTTCCCTTTCCCTTGAATTTACTTATTCAATTATTTATTTATATTGCAATGGACTCCTGGATATTTCTTTTATTCTGCTTCGATCCATTCCTATTATTATTTATTTTGTTGTTCAAAATGTCCCATACTTGACCATGGGGCTCCTTCAACTTGGCCTATGTCCTTTTGACAGGCCCCCTTCACTTCTGCTCTCTCACTATCTCATACCACAAGATGTTTTAGGCTCATCTTGTGCTTTTCCAAGCCTGGTCCTGGAATCAACCATTTTCAAGAGTCCTGGTTTCTTATACGGAAGAATGATATTTAGACCCAAGTTCTACACACTAGTTAGCCTTGCTGTTATTGGAACATCACTGCTTTTAGGCCCTCTCAGCAGAGAACAGTAGCGTATAAATGTATATACACCCCCAGTCTATTTTTATCTCTGTGTATATATGAAAAACATGGATGCATTTACATATTTGCTCAGTCTTAGTATACACATAAAGCACTTTCAGAATTGCTTACCACACTCCTGTAAAAACTATTTACCAACTAGCTTACAATAACTGTGTAAAGTTCTTTTGTATAGAGTAAAAATACCATTGTTTTTCAGTTACTTAGGTTAGTTCTTTTCTTCCCCACTCCTTAGCATAATTACGTTAAACATTTGTAATGTACTTGTTACTACTTCTATTACATTTTGAAAAGACAGAAGAATATGGTCCAGTCAAGACTCACCCAGACAACCCCAGAGAGAGGGCCAGGGGGGATAGATTTAAACAATCTTCCTGAAAAAGAATTCAGAATAAAAGTCATAACCATGCTGATGGATCTACAGAGAAATATGCAAGAGCTAAGGGAGGAGGTGAGGAAAGACAATGCAGAAATCAGACAAGCGATCAACAGGCTGAAGAGCAGAATGGACGAGGTGCAAGAGACTGTTAATGGAATAGAAATCAGAGAACAGGAGAACAGAGAAGCTGAGGCAGAGAGAGATAAAAGGATTGCTAGGAATGAAAGAATATTAAGAGAACTGTGTGACCAATCCAAATGGAACAATATTCGCATTATAGGAGTACCAGAGGAAGAAGAGAGAAAAAGGGATAGAAAGTGTCTTTGAAGACATAATTGAGAAGAACTTCCCCAAGCTGGGAAAGGAAATAGTTTCTCAGACCACGGAAGCCCACAGATCTCCCAACACAAGGGACCCAAGGAAGACAACACCAAGACATATAATAATTAAAATGGCAAAGATAAAAGACAAGGACAGAGTATTAAAGGAAGCCAGAGAGAGAAAAAAAAATCACCTACAAAGGAAAACCCATCACGCTAACATCAGACTTCTCAACAAAAAACCTTACAGGCCAAAAGAGAACGGCATGATATATTTAATGCAAGGAAACAGAAGAGCCTTGAACCAAGAATACTGTATCCAGCACAATTATCATTTAAATTTGAGGGAGGGATTAAACAATTCCCAGACAAGCGAAAGTTGAGGGAATTTGCCTCCCACAAACCACCTCTACAGGATATCTTAAAAGGACTGCTCTAGATGGAAGCACTGATAAGGTTAAAAGATGTCACCAGAGAAAATAAACTCAGAGCAAAGAAAGCAGACCATCCAAATACTAACTAAAGGCAAAAACTAAAATCATCTGTCCACAAAAACACTCAAAGGAACGCAAAAGAGTACAGAATAAAACACCTAATATATAAAGAATGTAGGAGGAAGAATAAGAAGGGAGAGAAATAAAGAATCATCAGACTGTGTTTATAATAGCTTAACAAGAGAGTTAAGTTACACTGTTAGATAATAAAGAAGCTACCCTTGAACCTTTGGTAACCACGAATCTAAAAGCTGACAATGGCAATAAGTACATATCTATCGATAATCACCCTAAATGTAAATGGACTGAATGCACCAATCAAAAGACACAGAGGAATAGAATGGATAAAAAAGCAAGACCCATCTATATGCTGCTTACAAGAGACTCACTTCAAATCCAAAGATATACACAGACTAAAAGTGAAGGGATGGAAAAAGATATTTCATGCAAACAACAGGGAGAAAAAATCAGGAGTTGCAGTACTTGTATCAGACAAAATAGACTTCAAAACAAAGAAAGTAGCAAGAGATATAAAGAAGGACATTACTTAATGATAAAGGGGTCACTCCAACAAGAGGATATAACCATTATAAATATATATGCACCCAAAACAGGAGTGCCGACATATGTGAAACAAATACTAACAGAATTAAAGGAGGAAATAGAAAGCAATGCATTCATTTTAGGAGACTTCAACACACCACTCACTCCAAAGGACAGATCAACCAGACAGAAAAATAAGTAAAGACACAGAGGCACTGAACAACACTCTAGAAACAGATGGACCTAACAGACATCTACAGAACTCTGCACCCAAAAGCAGCAGGATACACATTCTTCTCAAGTGCACATGGAACATTTTCCAGAATAGACCACATACTAGGCCACAAAAAAAACTTAGTAAATTAAAAAATACTGAAATTCTACCAACCAACTTCTCAGATCACAAGGTATAAAACTAGAAATAAATTGTACAAAGAAAACAAAAAGGCTCACAAATACATGGAGGCTTAACAACATGCTCCTAAATAATCAATGGATCCATGACCAAATTAAAACAGAGATCAAACAATATATGAAGACAATGACAACAACAGCACAAAGCCCCAACTTCGGTGGGACACAGCAAAGGCAGTTCTAAGAGGAAAGTATATTGCAATCCAGGCCTATTTAAAGAAGAAAGAACAATCCCAAATGAATAGTCTAAAGACACAATTACTGAAATTGGAAAAAGAAGAACAAATGAGACCCAAAGTCAGCAGAAGGAGGGACATAATAAAGATCAGAGAAGAAATAAATAAAATTGAGAAGAATAAAACAATAGAAAAACAATCAATGAAACTAAGAGCTGGTTCTTAGAAAAAATAAACAAAACAGATAAACCCCTAGCCAGACTTATTAAGAGAAAAAGAGAATCTACACACATAAACAGAATCAGAAATGAAAAAGGAAAAATAACGACGGACCCCACAGAAATATAAAGAATTATAAGAGAATATTATGAGAATCTACATGCTAACAAGCTGGAAAACCTAGAAGAATCTACATGCTAAGAAGCTGGAAAACCTAGAAGAAACGGACAACTTCTTAGATGTGGTACATACACACATAAGAAGAAAACAAATCCTACCACTTGCAACAACATGGATGGAGCTAGAGGGTACTGTGCTCAGTGAAAGAAGCGAAGCCGAAAAAGACAAGTATCAAATGACTTCACTCATATGTGGAGTATAAGAACAAAGAAAAAAATTGAAGGAACAAAACAGCAGACTCACAGAACCCAAGAATGGACTAACAGTTACCAAAGGGAAAGGGACTGGGGAAGATGGGTGGGAAGGGAGGGATAGAAAAAGAGGCATTACAATTAGCAGATGTAATGTTGGGGGGGCACAGGGAGGGCTGTACAACTCAGAGAAGACAAGTAGTGATTCCATAGCTTCTCACTATCCTGATGGACAGTGACTGTAAAGGGGTTGGTGGGGGGGGGACGTGATGAAGGGGGTAGTTTAATAACCATAATATTGCAAATGTAATTGTAGATTAATGATACTAAAATAAATTTAAAAAAAAAGAGAAAAAGAGAATCTACACACATAAACAGAATCAGAAATGAGAAAGGAAAAATCACGATGGACCCCACAGAAATACAAAGGATTATTAAAGAATACTATGAAAATCTATATGCTAACAAGCTGGAAAACCTAGAAGAACGGACAACTTCTTAGAAAAATACAACCTTCCAAGACTGACCAAGGAAAAAACAGAAAACCTAAACATACCAATTACTAGCAACGAAATTGAATCGGTAATCAGAAAACTACCCAACAACAAAACCCCCGGGCCAGATGGATTCACCTCTGAATTTTATCAGACACATAGAGAAGAAATAATACCCATTCTCCTTAAAGTGTTCTAAAAAATAGAAGAGGAGGGAATACTTCCAAACTCATTTTATGAAGCCAGCATCACTCTAATACCAAAACCGGGCAAAGACCCCACCAAAAAAGAAAATTACAGACCAATATCCCTGATGAAAATAGTTGCAAAAACACTCAACAAAATATTAGCAAACCAAATTCAAAAATACATCAAGAGGATCATACACCATGATCAAGTGGGATTCATCCCAGGGATGCAAGGATGGTACAACATTCGAAAATCCATCAGCATCATCCACCACATCAATAAAAAGAACAAAAACCACATGATCATCTCCATAGATGCTGAAAAAGCATTTGACAAAATTCGACATCCATTCATGATAAAAACTCTCAACAAAATGGGTATAGAGGGCAAGTACCTCAACATAATAAAGGCCATATATGACAAACCCACAGCCAACATCATACTTAACAGTGAGAAGCTGAAAGCTTTTCATCTAAGATCGGTAACAAGACAGGGATGCCCACTCTCTCCACTGTTATTCAACATAGTACTGGAGGTCCTAGCCATGGCAATCAGACAAAACAAAGAAATACAAGGCATCCAGATTGGTAAAGAAGAAGTCAAACTGTCACTATTTTTCTTTCATAATTTATTTTGGTATTATTAATCTACAATTAAATGAGCAATATTATGGTTATTAAACTACCCCCTTCATCACGTCCCCCCCACCAACCCCATTACAGTCACTGTCCATCAGCATAGTGAGATGCTATAGAATCACTACTTGTCTTCTCTGAGTTGTAGAAACTGTCACTATTTGCAGATGACATGATATTGTACATAAAAAACCCTAAAGATTCCACTCCAAAACTACTAGAACTAATATCTGAATTCAGCAAAGTTGTAGGATACAAAATCAATACACAGAAATCTGTTGCTTTCCTATACAAACAATGAGCTAACAGAAAGAGATATCAGTAAACCAATTCCATTCACAATTGCATCAAAAAGAATAAAATACCTAGGAATAAACCTAACCAAGGAAGTGAAAGACCTATACCCTGAAAACTACAAGACACTCCTATGAGAAATTAAAGAGGACACTAACAAATGGTAATTCATCTCATGCTCTGGGCTAGGAAGAATAAATATTGTCAAAATGGCTATACTACCTAAAGCAATCTACAGATTCAATGAATCCCTATCAAAATACCAACAGCATCCTTCAATGAACTGGAACAAATAATTCTAAAATTCATAGGGGACTACGAAAGACCCTGAATAGCCAAAGCAATCCTGAGAAGGAAGAATACAACAGGGGGAATTATGCTCCCAGACTTCAAGCTCTACTACAAAGCCACAGTAATCAAGACAATTTGGTACTGGCACAAGAACAGACCCACAGACCAGTTGAACAGAATAGAGAGTCCAGACATTAACCCAACATATAGGGTCAATGAATGTATGATAAAGGACCATGGATATACAATGGGGAGATGACAGCTTCTTCAACAGCTGGTGTTGGCAAAACTGGACAGCTACATGTAAGAGAATGAAACTGGATTACTGTCTAAGCCCATACACAAAAGTAAACTCAAAATGGATCAAAGACCTGAATGTAAGTCATGAAACCATAAAACTCTTAGAAAAAAACACAGGCAAAAATCTCTTGGACATAAACTTGAACAACTTCTTCATGAACATATCTCCCCAGGCAAGGGGAACAAAAGCAAAATTGAACAAGTAGGACTATATGAAGCTGAAAATCTTCTGTACAGCTAAGTACACTAGCAGTAGAACAAAAAGACATCCTACAGTATGGGAGAATATATTCATAAATGACATATCCGATAAGGGGTTGACATCCAAAATATATAAAGAACTCACGCACCTCAACAAACAAAAAGCAAATAATCCAATTAAAAAATGGGCAGAGGATCTGAATAGACACTTCTCCAAAGAAGAAATTCAGATGGCCAACAGGCACATGAAAAGCTGTTTCACATTGCTTATCATCAGAGAAATGCAAATTAAAACCACAATGAGATATCACCTTACACCTGTAAGGATGGCCAACATCCAAAACACAAACAACAACAAATGTTGGTGAGGACGTGGAGAAAGGGGAACCCTCGTACACTGCTGTTGGGAACCCTCGTACACTGCTGGTGGGAATGCAAATTAGTTCAACCATTGTGGAAAGCAGTATGGAGGTTCCTCAAAAAACTCAACATAGAAATACCATTTGACCCAAGAATCTCACTCCTAGGAATTTACCCTAAGAATGCAGCAGTGCAGTTTGAAAAAGACATATGTACCCCTATGTTTATCGCAGCACTATTTACAATAGCCAAGAAACGGAAGCAACCTAAGTGTCCATCAGTAGATGAATGGATAAAGAAGATGTGGTACATATACACAATGGAATATTATTCAGCCGTAAGAAGAAAACAAATCCTACCATTTGCAACAACATGGATGGAGCTAGAGGGTATTATGCTCAGTGAAATAAGCCAAGCCGAAAAAGACAAGTATCAAATGATTTCACTCACATGTGGAGTATTAGAACAAAGAAAAAAAACCTGAAGGAACAAAACAGCAGCAGACTCACAGAACCCAAGAATGGACTAACAGATACCAAAGGGAAAGGGACTGGGAGAATGGGTGGGAAGGGAGGGACAAGGGGGAAAAAGGGGCATTACAATTAACAGACATAATGTGGGGGGGGGTGTATGGGGAGGGTTGTACAACTCAAAGACAAGTACTGATTCTATAGCATCTCACTACGCTGATGGACAGTGACTGTAATGGGGCATATGGGGGCAACTTGATGATATGGGGAGTCTAGTAACCATAATGTTGCACATGTAGTTGTAGATTAACGATACCAAAAAAAAAAATCATTACTTGTCCTCTCTATAAATACTGCCTTTCCGGTGTCCCCACCACTGCATTACGTGTGCTAATCGTAATGCCCCTTTTTCCCCCTTATCCCTCCCTTCCCACCCATCTTCCCCAGTCCCTTTCCCTTTGGTAACTGTTAGTCCATTCTTGGGTTCTGTGAGTCTGCTGCTGTTTTGTTCCTTCAATTTTTTTCTTTGTTCTTATACTCCACATATGACTGAAATCGTTTGATACTTGTCTTTCTCCGCTTGGCTTATTTTACTGAGCATAATACCCTCTAGCTCCATCCATGTTGTTGCAAATGGTAGGATTTGTTTTCTTCTTATGGCTGAATAATATTCCGTTGTGTATATGTACATCTTCTTTATCCATTCATCTACTGATGGACACTTAGGTTGCTTCCATTTCTTGGCTATTGTAAATAGTGCTGTGATAAACATAGGGGTACATATGTCTTTTTCAAACTGCGCTACTGCATTCTTAAGGTAAATTCCTAGGAGTGCAATTCCTGGGTCAAATGGTATTTCTATTTTTAGTTTTTTGACGAACCTTCATAGTGCTTTACACAATGGTTGAACTAGTTTACATTCCCACCAGCAGTGTAGGAGGGTTCCCCCTTCTCCACATCCTTGCCAACAAACATTTGTTGTTTGTGTTTTAGATGTTGGCCATCCTAACTGGTGTTAGGTGATATCTCATTGTGGTTTTAATTTGCATTTCTCTGATGATTAGTGACTGGAACATCTTTTCATGTGCCTGTTGGCCATCTGAATTTCTTCTTTGGAGAAGTGTCTGTTCAGCTCCTCTGCCCATTTTTTAATTGGCTTATTTTTTTTTGTTTCTTGAGGTGCATGAGCTCTTTATAATATTTTGGATGTCAACCCCTTATCGGATATGTCATTTATGAATATATTCTCTCATACTGTAGGATGTCTTTTTGTTCTACTGCTGGTGTCCTTTGCTGTACAGAAGCTTTTTAGTTTGATATAGTCCCACTTGTTCATTTTTGCTTTTGTTTCCCTTGCCCGGAGAGATATGTTCATGATGTACCTCATTTTTATATACTACTCATTGAGAGCCTTGAGAAAAAGAACTTTGTCATACTGTGTTCTGTTTACTACTGTATTCCCGTACCTAGAATAGCATCTGGCACACAGCATATCATCAGTAAATACTTGAACAAATCAAATGATTTGATCTTGTATATTTGTAGCAAACTTGTATTTAGGGTTCTTAGTATCAAAAGCAATGCAATTATTTTAAAAGGAGTCTTAAAGAGTGATCATCCATAAAGGCCATATACAAGAAACTCACCGCCAACCTCATACTTAGTAGAGAAAAGCTGGAAGCTTTTCCCCTAACATCAGGAATGAGACAAGTATGTCCATTCTCACCATTTTTATTCAACACAGTACTGGAGATACTAGCCAGGGCAATCAGACAAAACAAAGAGATAAAGGCATCCTCATTGGTAAGGAATAAGTTAAACTGCCAGTATTTACAGATGACATATTATACACAGAAATCCCTGAAGACTCCACAAAAAAACTACTAGAACTAATAACTGAATTCAGCAAAGTTGCAGGATACAAAATTAATACATAGAAATCAGTTGCATTCCTATATACCAACAATGAACTAACAGAAAATCAGGAAAACAACTTCTTTTACAATTTCATCAAAAAGACTAAATACCTAACAAGGCAGTGAAAGACTTATACCCTGAAAACTACATGACATGAGAGAAATGAAAGAAGACACCCATAAATGGAAATCTATCCCATGCTCATGGATAGGAAGAATTAATATTGTCAGAATGGCCATCCTGCCCAAAGCAATTTACCGATTCAATGCAATCCCTATGAAAATACCAACAGCATTTTTCAGTGAACTAGAACAAATAATTCTAAAATTCATATGGAACCACAAAAGAACCCAAACAGCTAGAGCAATCCTGAGAAAGAACAAAGCTGGGGGGATTATGCTTCTTCACTTCAAGCTGTACTACAAAGCTACAGTAATCAAAACAGTATCGTACCGACACAAGAATAGACTCATAGATCGGTGGAACAGAACAGAGAGCCCAGATATAAACCCACACATATATGGCCATTAATATATGATAAAGGAGCCATGGATATACAGTGGGGAAAAGACAGCCTCTTCAACAACTGGTGTTGGGAAAACTGGACAACTACATGTAAGAGAATGAAACTGGTTTATTGTCTAACTCCATACACAAAAGTAAACTCAAAATGGACAAAAGACCTGAATGTAAGTCATGAAACCATAAAACTCTTAGAAGAAAATATAGGAAAAAAACCTCTTGAACATAAGTATGAGCAATTTTTTTTCCTGGACACATATCCTCAGGCAAGGGAAACAAAATAAAAAATGAACAAGTGGGACTACATCAAACTAAAAATGCTTTTGTACAGCAAAGGACACCATCAGCAGAAAAAAAGACAACAAACAGTAGGGGAGAATGTATTTGTAAATGACTCATCTATTAAGGGGTTAACATCCAAAATATATAAAGAATTCATACACGTCAACACCCAAAAAATAAATAACCCAATTAAAAAGTGGACATAGGGCCTCAACAGTAATTTCTCCAAAGAAATACAAATGGCTAACAGGCACATGAAAAGATGCTCCACATCACTAATAATCAGGGAAATGCAAATCAAACCCACAATGAGCTATCACCTCACACCAGTTAGAACAGCCATTATCCAAAAGACAAGTAACAAATGTTGGCGAGGATGTGGAGAAATGGGAACCCTCCTACAATGCTGGTGGGAATGCAAACTGGTACAATTGCTGTAGAAAGCAGTACAAAAGTTCCTCAAAAAACTAAAAATAGAAATACCATTCAATCCAGTAATTCCACTTCCAGGAATTTACCTGAAGAAAACAAAATCCCTGATTCGAAAAGACATATGCACCCCTATGTTTATCACCGCACTATTTACAATAGCCAAGATATGGAAGCAACCTAAGTGTCCATCAGTAGATGAATGGATAAAGAAGATGTTGTACATATACACAATGAAATATTAGTCAGCCATTAAAAAAAAGAAATCCTGCCATTTGCAACAATATGAATGAAACTAGAGGGTATTATTCTCAGTGAAATAAGCCAGTGGAGAAAGACAAATACCATATGATTTCATTCATTTGTGGAATATAAAAACCAAGGAAACCAGAAGAAACAAAACAGCAGTAGATTCATAGACACTGAGAAGTGACTAGTGGTTACTAAAGGGGAGGGGCTGGGGTGGGTGGAGAGTGAAGGTGAAGAAAATAAAGGGGCACAATAATTCACAATCACAATCACAATATGAGTTGGTCATAGGGATGGTAGTATGGCACAGAAAATACAGTTGATGATTCTGTAACATCTTTCTATGTTGACAGATAGTAACTGCAGTAGAGGGTGAGGATTTAATAATATGGGTAACTGCTGAACCACTGTGTTGTACGTCTGAAACCAAAATATGATTGTATATCAGAGACACTTCAATTAAAAAAAACCCTAAAACCAGCCTCTTACAAAAAAAAGTGATCATCTATTTAAAAAAAACAACAATGTATTATAATAACCATGGAACAATTTGCTATAATTTGTCCAGTTGGTGATCCACACATCCATGCATTATGGAGAGAACAGTCTAGTATAAATACTACTGTTTAGCCACCCACCAGTCAACCTCCACACTCCCCCTTCTTCTTTGCTTCCCAAATGGTGATATGTCTAGGTTTAGGGAGGCTCTTAGGTAATCATCTTGATCAATTTAGCCAATCTGAGTAATTCCATTTCCCTTATCAGTAATAATCAGTTAGGGAAATAGGCATGTGATCCAACTTGGGCTAGGTCTGTTTGGAGACTTCTGGTCAAGTTTTAAAAAAAGAAAGAAGAAAATTAAAAGCACAAGATAGGAAATCCTCTTTGCCATCTCTGGACATCAGAGCAAGGAGCTACCATCTGGCAACCATGATGGGAAGGGCAAGAGAAAACAAGCTGGAGTTAAATTATCAAGCTGACTCATTATCTAACCCTTCTTGTGGTAGGAGATAATAAATGAAGTAGGTTATTATCCCTATCTATACAGAGGAGAAAATCTTTACAGAGGCACAGAGAGAATTAGAAACTTGTTGGTCCAAGGTCAGAGTGGTAAAGCCAGGATTCAAATTCAGGCAGCTTTGCTCCAAGGTCTTGATTTCTATTCTATATACCTCTCCAAAGCCACCTAACTGATACAAGATCATTTCTAATAAGTAAAGTGACATTATGGGGTCTTGTTGATAATGTGTAAATTGTCTTGGTCATCTATAGGTTTCAATGGGTAACTGCATTGTAAATATATTTTACAGTGGTGCAGCTGTACATACATATTATGTTTTGCACACTCTTGGAAACAAGAGACAAGACTCTAAAAGTGTTACCTGAAATAGGTCAGGTCAAGTCCCAGACATCGGAGAAAGCTATCTTCTATAACTCTTAAATCCACCAAGGCTTAATCTTGGCATATAAGACATAAAGATCTAAAACAATTCTTTCCTAAAGAGTAACCATATATATACCAAGCCTGTTTACTAACTAGTCAAGAGAAGGTGGTCAGTGAGTGTACCCTGTGTAATGCATCTCATACAATGCTAGCGGGAGAAAACAGTGGCACACAGGAAAGACATGCTCCTCCTTGCCCTCAGGGAGCTTAATAGTGTAGTGGAACAGACAATATAATTACACAAGGGAATAGTTGTTTTGAAGTGCTAGGCACAGCAGCTGCTATGGAGTCTTACCTCTAAGCTGTGGTGCAAGATGTCTGATGGACAGTACCTCTTGCACAACATACTGATTCACTCCTCCACTTTTCAACAATTCTTCTGGGGATAAAGGCAGATGGAACTCATACACCTGGGGAGACATCGTTCTCCCTCTGGCTTACAGGACTGGAAGCCAAACAGCAAACAGGTCAGAGTCTGTCTCAAGCCCTGTCTTTTTTACCTGATTATTTACCTATTATTATTCCCCCCTCCAATATAGTCTTACATCAAGCTGCTTAACATTATCGTAGAGGATGTGATATCAATATGGACTTGAATCCCATTCTAGTCTTGACTCTGCCACTGGCCATGTCACTTAACCCCCGGAGCCTCATCTGTAAAACAGGGTTACTAATTTCTGATTACAAATTGTTCTGAGGACCAAATGAGTCAAGGGTATGAAAGTGTTTAAGGAACTGTGAAGTGGCATATCAATGAATTAAGTTAGAGTTATTATTTCCACTTTTACGGGCAAAGTTTAAGTACTGAGAGACTGTCTCTCCCAAGCTAGAATAGTGACCCAGCAAGGGCAAATGGGTTTCCTAGCTCCAGAATGGGAGAGCATTAACACGTATTGTTTACTCTGTGTCAGATTCTGTTAGGCTATTTGAATATATCACATCTGATGTAATTCTCCAAATGCCAATCTCACAGAGTGCATGGTAATATAAATCTGTTTACAGATTAGGAAATTGAGGCTAAGAAAGGTTAAGCGATTTGTCCAAATTCCGCTGCAGATCTGTCAGACTCAGTTTCCGTCCCTCAAAGATATACCCACTCGACCTCCCTGCCCCCCGCCACGCTGCCTAATACCGCGTCAACTGCCCCGTACCCGATTTTCCTAGCCTTTCATTCCCCGCTCCCCATTAACAGCACACCTTTTCTGGAGTTCACCCGCCGTTCCTCCGACTCCGGTTTTGGGGCTGAAATGAAAGAAAGAAATACGGAGTGCACAATACACACCGATCAGCGAGGCAGCACTCAAACGGGCAAGAAAATCCGCCAATCCCTAGAAGGCGGAGGCAAAAACCCGCCTCGGGACCAAGCCGCAAACTTGGGAGTTCAAATATCAACGGCCGCAAGGGGACCAATCGTGAGGCTCACTGGAGAGATCAGCCAATCATAGCCCAGGAACAGGATAGCGGGTCGCGCCGCCGGGAAGGGGCGGGGCCTAAGCCGGGTCCCGCCCCCCTCGACGTCGCTGCCTCTTTTCCTAGGAGGTCCTCCTTGTCTCGGTTGGCTGGTAAGAGGCCCTGGCAGTTCCTGGGCAGTTAGTTGTAGTGCCCCGGGGTAGTGACCACTCAGTCACCCCCAGGTCAGGAGGCAAGTCCAGGCCGGGAATGAGAAGGCTCAGGCTCTAATCCAGGTTCCGCCATCTCCTCTGCGTGACGCCCAGTATGTTACTGCACTCTGAGCCTCAGCTTTCTTCCCCTGTAGAAGGGTAATAAAAACAGCTACAGAGCAAAACCGCTGTGAGGCACACAGAAAAGAAGCTTTTGGCTCCAGGTTCTGGACTTTCATCTCTCTTACAGTTGAGGGACGCCCAAGGAAACAGGAAAGGTTGAATTTCCTTGAAATTCAGTTTTAAGGTGCCCTCCAAAATGAGACGAGCTCCTTGGTTCTTCCGGCACTGACTTCTGCACACAAACCGGAAGCACTCTGGCAGAGTGGGTGGGGTGGGTGCGTCAAGGCCTCAGTGCCCCGGGGCCCGGGGGCGGGGCTTGTGGCTGGGGTAGGAGGGGCCTAGGCGGGTTCTGTGCGCAGAGCTACCTGGGTAAGTCCGAGATGGTTGCGACTTCCTAGTACCGGTGAGAGGCCGGCGCGCACGATTCTGGCCATCTTGAAAGCCGCGTCTGACCTTACTGTTGTGCTTGTGCGGTGTGCTTTTGTAGGGAAGAGACGAGAGCAATGGCAGGCAGCCTCTCCAGGGGGGCAAGCAGGGGCTTATGGGGCTGGGTGCCCCTGGCCTGCAGAAGCTTCTCTCTGGGTAAGCGGCTAATGTAGAAAGACGCACCTGAACTGCTTGTCAGGAAGCGGCGCAGATTCATTCCATTTCTTCCTCATTCCTAGGTGTTTCTCGGTTGTCCCGTGTAAGGCTCACCCTCCCGCCCACCAAAGTGGTTGATCGTTGGAACGAAAAGAGGGCCATGTTTGGGGTGTATGACAACATCGGGATCCTGGGTAAGGCTCGACTCATGGTACAGAATTTCAGAATAGCAGTTATGCCGTAACGACTATCTTTTTTTCACCTTTGTAGGAATGGTACCGTGTTTTAATAACAAGGGCAAACATTTGCGTGGCTTTTCCGTTGTGTTCAGTACCGTTCTGAGCGCTCTACATGTATTAACTCATTTGATCCTCATAAAATAACCTTTTCACTTTACAGGCACGGAGAAGTTAAGTAATTTTTCCAAAGCTAGTAAATGGGAGTGCCAGAATTTGAACCCCAAGCAGCCTGGCTCCAGAGTCTGTGCTCTTGATACCGCAGTGTAATGTGTCTTGTCTGTAGGTGCAGCTCAAGAAGATGCAAGTGCGTTGAAGGCTTGGCTCATCGCGACTGGGTTCTCTGGTCTTGGATCTAATATGTTCTCTCACGTTACACAGGAAACTTTGAAAAACACCCCAAAGAGCTGATCAAGGGCCCCAGATGGCTTCGGGGGTGGAAGGGGAATGAATTGCAGCGTTGTATCCGAAAGAAGAAAATGGTTGGAAATCGGATGTTCCTCGAGGACCTGCACAAACTTAAAAAGCGCATCAGCTATCTCTACAAACACTTTAACCGACATGGAAAGTACAGATAGAAGAGGAATCTGGGAATCGTGGAAGAGGCACACAGATCACCCGGGAGAAGGGGAACAGTACTTTTTCTTATGAGGAAAGGAATTTGTATGCTCTTTAATAAAATGGGGCTTCTTTGGAAACTCTTATCCACACATTTTACTTGAACTCACATATGTTGATTACAGAAGTCAGACTCATCCCTAATTCTTACAATCTTAGGTTTGAACTTACTTGCCCTTTGCAGTCTAGCCATGGCCTTTAAAAAAGAAAATAGTTATTGGCACTTTTTGACATTTGGTTCTTCATATTTTGAAAGTGGTAATATTAATTGCCTTGTAATGCTGTTACATTAAATATTTTTTGAAAAACCCTTACACATAAGAATGAAATATAAGTGGAATTGCACTTCACTAGTCTCATCAAACAATACTTACTGGATACCTTTTCTGAGCTGAGAACTGTAGAAAAAAAGCATAGATTTAATGCTTTTGTAGTTAGGGGTACAAAGTTATGTTTTTACGTGTGCACTTTAATATGAGGCATTAACTATTGAGTAAGTGGTTTGCATGGGTGATCCTAAGCCTGACTGATCATCAGAATCATCTCAGTAATTTAATTCAATTTCAGACAATTTCAAAAGTCTGGTCCCTAATCTCAAAGATTTGTGATCTGTAGATCCAAGCTGAGATGAGTCTTGCGCATCTTTGTTTTTTGTTTGTGTGTGTGTAATACTTAAAAAAAATGTATGCATACATATAGTGCAAAATTTTTTAATTACAAAAGGGTAATTGGATAAAAAGCTCTCACAGCCTGCTATTTTTTTATTTGTTTATTTTTTTCTGCTTTTTTTTTATTAAGGTATCAGTGATATACACTCTTATGAAGGTTTCACAGAAAAACAATGTGGCTATCACATTCACCCTTATTATCGAGTCCCCCCATATCCCACTGCAGTCACTGTCCATCAGTATAGTAAGATGCCACAGAGTCCCTATTTGTCTTCTCTGAGCTACACTGTCTTCCCCATGACCCCACACACACCACGTGCACCAATCATGATACCCCACAATCCCCTTCTCCCTCCCTCCCCACTCACCTTCCCCACCCCTCCCCTTTAGTAACCACTAGTCCCTTCTTGGAGTCTGTGAGTCTGCTGCTATTTTGTTCCTTCAGTTTTGCTTTGTTGTTATACTCCACAAATGAGGAAAACCATTTGGTATTTGTCCTTCTCCACCTTGCTTATTTCACTGAGCCTAATACCCTCTAACTCCATCCATTGTTCCAAATGGTAGGATTTGTTTCTTATGTCACAGCCTGTTATTTTATTCTCCTTTATAGAGGCAACCACTCTTAACAAGATTTTTAAAATCTTTCTGGACATATACTGTGCAGTACAAGCTTATCTTAATTATGTGTCTATTTATCTACTTGAAAAAAAGTAGGATTCCATACATATTCTTCTGTATCTTGCTTTTTCAATTAATGTGACCTGGTATCATTTTATTTATTCATGTTATGTACCGTAATGAGTTAACCAGTTCCATTTTTAAGGACATTTAGGTTTCCAGGCTTTTGCTTTTTCAAAGTATGATTCCTCTAGTTTTAGATAATTCTCATTTTAAAAGCCTACAGGTGATTTTAATTAGTCATGTTCGAAAACCACTGATGTGGACCATTAATGACCTAGAAAAGAGAATGTGTTTTTTCTGATTGGGAAAGGTTTCATTGAATAGGTTGGATTTTAGTAAGGAGAGAAATGGTAGAACATTTCAGCTGGGCACGGGAAGAGTGGTGATTGCATAGTGAGGGATTGTAGAAATGTGTTGAGAGATGGTGAGATAGGTCTAGCTTTACTGAAGCATGGTATGTCACATGTCGTTTAATAATTACTTGCCTGTGCATCAAATTAAATAAGGGTGACATTAATCAAGAGGAGAAATATGTTGCTACAATTTCTAGAATTGTGTTGATTAGGGTTAATTTTTGTATGTCTTCACAGTGCCTAGACTAGTGAGACTCAAATATTTGCAGAATGAAGGGAAGTATTGAAGTTTTGATATGTTGACTTAAAAAAAAATTATGTGGCTTAAAAGTGCATTTTGTGTTTCTTGGGGGGGTTGATTTAGATTGATATAGGTAAGCTTCTGGTATAAGCTGTTTATTAAGAATATGGCCGTTTGAGTCAGACAGGTCTGGGTTTAAACTTAATCTCTACTACTCTGTGTGACCCTCGGCAAAGTAGTTAACTTCTTTGAGCCTTAGTTTTTTTAGCCTGTCAGTTAGGAATAATATACTTTCCTTACAGGTTTGTGTGAGTAGTAAATGAAATGATGTGTGTGAAATACTTAGAACAGAGTTTGGCAAGTGTGCATGGTTATGACACTGGAGTCTGACAAGAGAGAAACCTAAAGAAATGAATGCAAATGGGTTTTAAAAATTATTTTAACTTTTTGTTTATACAAGTAGTATTACAAAGTAAAGAAAAGGAATTACTTAAGGATACAAGTTGGGATTTGAAGGTAGAGGAATTAGAGTGATTAGGTCACTTACTTGATCTACATCCCATAAAGCAAGTACTCGTTTCGGTTATCTATGGTTGTGTAACAATCCACCCCAAAACTAGGGACCAAAGACAACAGTTTATTCATATTCTCTGGATTGGGCTCAGCACAACTGTGCCGCTCCTTTGGGGTGAGCTGGGTCAGTCATGTGGTTGCACTCAGCTGGGAGCTTGGCCAGAGCTAGAATGTCCAAGGTGTCTTCATTTACATGCCTAATGCCTCAGTTGCTGTGGGTGAGATTCTTTTTCCACATGGTCTCGTTATTCAGTAGCGTAGCCAGACTTTACATGGAGGCTTCATCTCAGAGGATCAAAGTAAATGTGCAAGGCTTGATAGACAGAGTCCAAGAAGTCACATGATGTCACTTGTGCTGCATTCCCTTGGTCAAAGTAACTCACAGGCCAGCTCAGATTCGAGGCTGTGAGGAAAGACACTCCATTTTTTGAGTCAAAGAAGCAACATGCAATTACAGGGATGAGAGGATGTGTCAAGAGCCATGTTTGCAGACAATCTTCCTTGGTCACATTTTCATGTCTTTCTTGGGACTTTATCTTCGGTAGGACCAATAAAAGTGAAGCTAGATTAACAAGTACTTATTAAATTAGGTGAAAAGTGGGTTTTTGAGAAATAGATTGATGGGTAGATATGAACACACGTTATGATTCTTGGTCTTACGGAAATGTATATACCAGAGTGTCAGGTCTTATGGGAGTGAGTTTTCAAAGGGATGGTTAGAGAGAGCTGGATATAAGAATGGAGAGGTTGGTGTAAAGTATGAGTGGCTCTGGGATACTTCCCATGGTTTGGTGAGACTGGAGAAAAGAGAATCAAATATTTGAGACTTAAGTAAAAGGTGCTGTGCAGAATACATATACATGTTTTAGTAGAATATGTGATTATTGGTGAAGAGTAAATTGATAATTCAACCTAGACATTTATAGAATACTTCCTGCTGTGAAGATACAAAAGCTCTTGTTTCCAAGGACAGAACAATCTTGTTTTTTATGTGGGACAGTATGTAACATTTCCATTCAATAAACACTAAACTGTGTGCAGGGTTATTTGGAAGGACATAAATCACTAAGTCAGGATGGGTTCCTAACTCTTGGTAGCTTTCATTCTACTTAAGAGATATGTATGTAAACAATATGAATTTGAATATGATAATTGCAAAGGAAAACAAGTTCTGAGAGTTTTTTTTTGGTGGGGGGCATGAACTAAGTCTTGGAAAATTTCAGCTGATAGAAGTGGGAAACCAATGTTAAGTGTGGACAGTAATACCTATGGGGAGGACCTTTGAAGAATAGGAAGTAATTCAGGTGGGTAAGGGGAGTGGGGTGAGGGTAGCTTAGTCATGGGTGCATAGACAAGTGAACAAAGGTGGGATTACTGACACAGGTCTATAGGACTAAATTAATCATCGTTAACACGCAGGCAGGCTTTCTTTAATAGTAGGAAGTAAGTTTGGATAGGAATTCTAGTGCCAGATACCTAGGAGTCTTGAATGCCAGCCAGGACAAAGCTTAGATTTGTGCGTGAGTGTGTGTTTTCCCCTATAAACCAGAGCTGTTAAATCCTGGCTACAGGTTAGAATTCTCAGAGCTTAAAAAAAAAAAGAGACTAGGGCTCTTCCCAGACCAGTGAAATCAAACTGAGCTGGGGTCCCAAGCATTCATTTTTTAAAGTTCCACAAGAAATTCTAAAGCAGGGTTGAGTACCACTGCTTTGGAAAATAGAAGGCAAAAGAATGTTTTTAAAGGAATCTTTACTTTGAGCTTCTGAACTTACATTTTTGCTTTTTGCTTTTGCTTGGTTTTATGTGTCTGCGTCCATCTTCCCCGGTAGTTAGGCCTCATCCCCATTGAGGACAGGGACTCTTCTTGCACATGTTTGATTACTGCAGTAGTCATCTGGTCTCTTTGTAAACTGGCTCTTAATAGGACCTTTATAAATAACTGTAGTAGTCATTCATTGAAGGCCACCAGTAGGTTCCAGGGATACAAAGGGAAAAAAAGATACAATTCCTACATTTAAAGAATTCCATCTAGTGCCAGAGGTAGACAAGGAAGAGTTATTATTAAATCCATTATATGGCATTTAAAACTTGTTAACAACTATATGCGTAGGCATAGAGACGAGGGTCACTTACTCTGGGAATGCATCACTGGGGGCAGGGAAGGCTTTGTGGAAGAGCCATTACTGAGTTACCTCGAAGGAGTGAAGGCTAGCAGGCTTTCCAGGTAGAAACAGAAACAAAGGTCCAGAGGCAAGAAACAGCATGGCATGTATGGGAAAGCTGTGAATAGTATTTATTGGTGGAACTAATGTACGTGGCAAAAGATACAGCAGAAGATGGAGGTGAGAGTCAGATCATGAAGAAAACTGAAGAACTGTTAAGACTTTGCCTTTAGTAAAATGGTGCAACTTTGGAAAATTGGCAGTTCTACAGAAAGTTAAATATGGAGTTACCATATGAACCAGTGGTTCCACTCCTGGGTGTAAACCTAAGAGAACTGAAAACATGTCCACACAAAAGCTTGTACATGAGTGTTCATAGCAGCATTGCTCTTAACAGGGAAAAAAAAACAATCCATATTTCTATCAACCAATGATGGATAAAGAAAATGTGGTCTCCCCATCCCCTGAAATATTATTCAGCCATAAAAAAGAATGAGATACTCAGATTAACAACATGTTGAATCTTGAAAACACTATGGTAGGTAAAAGAAGCCAGTCATAAAAGGCTAAATATTGTATAATTCCATTTATAAAAAGGCAAATCCACAGAGATAAAAATAGATTGTTGCTTGGGGATTGGGTAAAGGGTGAAGAATGGTAGGTGACTGCTAACAGGTATGGGGGCTCTTTGCAGGGATCACCTTGATCCCCCAGCCCCACAACATCCCCAGCCACTGTACCTCCCGGAGGTGGCGCCAACACGCCTGCCCTCTGGAGGCCCCTGCCCAGAAGCGGAAGGCTGCACCTGGGGCCTCTGTAGCTGCACCGCGCCCTGCGCCTGACGGGGCGGAGGCGGGGGGTGGGCAGAGTGGGAAGAAGCCGGGAGCCTCCCTGATTGTGCTGCAGCCTCCCAGTTAGGGAGGAGCAGCGAGGGGTCAGCTGGGCAGGAGCCTGGGTCCTGACTCAGGCACACGTGGAGCTACCGAGTGGGGGCCGACAGGGCGACAGAAAAATCAGCGCAGAAAACAAAATCGCCACGACCAAGTGCCAGTGTCCGAAGCCTTCGGGTGAACTCACCACATGTGTCAGGCCCTTGCCACTCCAAGTGTGGCCAGGAAACCAGCACGGGCATCATCTAGGAGCTTATTAGAGTCTCAGGCCCCTCCCCAGACTTCCTGGATCAACCTGTGAGCTGTGCTTTAAGACTGAGAAGCGCTGCTACGGAAACCAGCGCGCTCAACCTGAGTGGTGATACAAACTTGTTTTGACACATCTACGTGGAGAGCCGAATTCTCTGCGGATGAGCAAGTAGTTAGCCGTTCCACACATTAACCTTAAAGTAGACAAAGAAGCAGCCTTCCATAAAACCGGACTCTTCAACTCTTGGATGACCCTTGATTAAGTTGCAAGGGTAGCAGAACTGCTTGGGGAGTGCTGTCTGCCTAGCTAGCCTCACTCTTTACCACGTGTCTTAGGTGAACAGTTTTTTAGAACAATTGAAAACTACCGAAGTCACTTCTGAAATTGCTGAAAGTGACTCAAGTGACTTAACTTGTCTTCAGTTTTTTAATACTAAAATGAGTGGCAGATACAATAATTCTGATCTAAAAGCATATGGAGACCTAAGTGATATGGAGAAGAAAAGATGGGCTCAGAATAATTGAAAATGAACACATTTTTTCATCAGAATGTGTTCTAGAATTACTAGTGATGTTTGCACAACCTTGTGAATATACTAAAAACCATTTAACTGAATACCAAATAAGTGAATTACAGCTGACCTCTTGAAAAACTCGGGGATTAGAGGTGCCAACCCCCACACAATTGAAAGTCTGCATATAACTTTTGACTCTTTCAAAACCTAACTACTAATAGCCTACTATTGGCCAGAAGCCTTTCTGATAAACAGTCAATTATCAAATATATTGTATGTAAATGTATTATATACTGCATTCTTACAATAAAGCTAGAGGAAAGAAAATGTTTTTTCAAATTGTTGTAAATCTCCAAATCTTTTTGAGACATTTTGAATTAAGGTTTGTGTATGGTGTAAGGGGGTACAACTTCATGCTTTTGCATATTGATATCCAGCTGTCCGAGCACCATTTGTTGAAAAGACTATTCTTTCCCCCATTGAATGGCCTTGCTGCCCTGTTGACAATCAATTGTTGTAAATGTTAGGTATCTTTGATTTTTTATTCAACTCTTTGTTTTCCCTTAAGTTAATAATTGCTTCTTTTTCTTTTATATAATTTTCTATATATCTAGCTGTAATCATTTCCATATGTCCCATCAGGTCTATAAAATATTTACTATTTTTCAAATATTTAAACATGTCAGATACTTTATCAGTTTTCTTCTTCTGGAGACTGTCCTGCAGTTTTTGCCATCCTACTTCAGTCAGGACAAGCTCTCTGGATCTATGGCATAGCTTCCATTCCAAGGATTTTCTTTCACCAATTGTGCAAGTGGATCCAGCATCCCATTCCTTACATTTATATTTCCTACTCAGCAGAACACATCTTGTAGTAGCTTACATGGAAAGAGAGCCAAAAATTTTGACTCCATATAATATTCTACATTCTATGTTTCTCTTACACTGATATACACTGATCTTACATTGATGGGTTGGCTAGTATAGAATTCTAGGTTAATGATTATTCTTCATTTAAAGGCCCTGCCACATTGTCTTATCTTCTAATACTGTATTGAAAGTCCATCCTGATTCCTGTTCCTTTTCCTCCTTTTGAAAGCTTTTAGGATCTTTTTTTATTCCATAATATTCTGAGATTTCAAAATGATGTGTCTTGATGTGCTTCTTTTTCTTTTATTGTGCTGGGTACATAAGCACTTTTTTTGTTTAAATATAATTTATTTTATTATCATTAATCTACAATTACATGTGCAATATTATGGTTATTGAACTACCCCTTCATCAGGTCCCCCCCACCAACCCCATTACAATCACTGTCCATCAGCATAGTGAGATATAAGCACTTTTTAAATCCAGAAAGACTTATTCAACTTAGGAGCTTTTTCCTGTATTTCTTTTACATCTCTCTCTCATATCCTGTCTTCTCTTTTTAGAACTCCTACTAATCAGACATTGAACTATTTGGCTTGATTTTCTAACTTCCTTTTCTATTTCCTCTATCTCTATTGGCTCTTGCTCTTGGTACTTTTTTCCTTTATTTGCAATTTCTTTTTACCACAATTATATTTCTTGGCACTGTATCTGTGGAAGTTCCCCAAGGCCTGGATTGAAGATGAGTTCATCCAGAGAAGATTTGCATTGCTTCTGCTGGCTGCCTGATGGCAATGTCAACCCAAAACTTTAAATTCTTGCCATTTTGTTTTTAGGGTCAATAAGAAATTTAGGCAGAAAAGACACAGTTTATGTTTATAAATTCTTGGCAAAGATTTAAAAGAAAAAAAAAGATCTCCAATAGTCATCTAGGTTCCAGACAAGCAATTTTCTATGTAGTCCCCTCAGGTAGTTTTAGTGTTAGCATATTTTAAATAAACTCTTACATGAAGATATAGTTCTTTGGGTTTCCAGCTTTATTGTAGGGGCTTTCTATTAGATTTCCAACCCTGGAAAGCCCTGGGCTCTGTTTCCTATGCCACAGCAGCACCCTGTGAGGTCACCATGCCTAAATTAAACTTTTAGCAAATGCCCTCAAAACAAAACATGCTTCAGTGCTTGGCGTATCTCTCTGTGCACCAGCTTTCACTTAGTTTTGGTGTTTACATAGTTTTTGCTTTCTTGCCATCTCATAAATTCATTTCTAAAGTGACCTTTTAGGCAAATGATCTAGACTAGCTGAAACAATTTTGAAAAAGAACAATAAAGTGGGAGAAATAATCCCACCCAATGTTAAAGAACTATAGTAATTAAGACAGTGTGTTATTGGCAGAAGGATAGACACATAGATTGATGGAACTAAAGAGAGAATCCAGAAGTAGACCTGTATAAATATGCCCAACTGAGTTTCGACAAAAGTGCAAAAGCAATTTAATGGAGGAAGGATTGCTTTTTCAACGAACAGCCCTGGATCAGCTGGCTATCCATGGGTAAAAAAACGAACCCCAACCTAAACCTCACACCTTATGCAACAATGAACTCAAAATGGATATGAGGGAGGGTAAGACTAGAAGCAGAAAGATTTTACATTTCATTAATTCTAAGAGGCACTTTATTTCCCTACAAAAATCTAAATTGAGACGTTTCGCTATAACTATTAGCCAGACAGCAATCATACTGTATCTGTCATTCCTGCTCATAAGGATAAAAACTTGCCAAACGGATGCTAAATGGATGCCAAACGGCTTGGAAGAAAATTCCAGAGAAAAAAAGAGGAATACACACAAAAAAATGCTGCATCACCAAAGCCCTTGATAGTACACAAAGACTAACTAAATGGTGTGGAAAATCATGGACACCTAAGACAGTCAAAAACATGAATCATGAGTTAGCCCCTGAATGTGAGGTTTTACGGATACTGTAACCACGTTCTCTATTTTTTTATATATGCATGAAAGTGAAATGTGATAAAAAAATTTTATAAACCTTCACTTTAAATAACTATAAAAATTCTAAGTGATAAAACAGTATGTGTGTGTCACTGCTACCTTTTTTTCTTAGCGGGAGCTAAAATAATGGTGAGTTTTACAACTGATAGCATCCAGGCAAAGGATAATTATCTAAAATAGGTCAGTAAGATGAGGGTAGAGAATTCTTGAAATACTACGAAGGAAAATCGACTCAACTCGGAGAATTATTAGAGGAGAGGTGATGAACCGGAAGGAAATCTAGGATGGTTTCCAGGTTTCTGGTTTGGGCAACCGAGACCGTGCGGTTGGTAACCTCCCTGGGAGGGTTGGATAGGAGAAGCAGGTTTTGGGGGGAGTTCGATTTAGGACACACCGGGTGAAGAGCTTCTTGGCTTTGTTGATGGAAACGGATGCACGCAGCCATCGTATTTGCATTGGTGTTTGGGGGGACCGAACCCCCGTGCCCAGTCTTAGGCCGCGAGAGCCTGCGGCTCTGCCTTGACAGATTCGGTTTCCTCAGAGCTGTTTGCCAGAGGTGTGCTGGTGTGCTGGGGAACCGGCCAGGTCTAGGTGCACCGGTGGTGCGTAGAGCTTCGAAACACGCTTCTTGGGAGATTCTAGAGTCCCGGCTACTGCCACCGGGTCTGTGGGCGGAAGCGGCGTGATTGGCTGGAGGGACTTCAATCACTGCTCAGCGATTGGCTAACTCAAACTACTGGGAGCCGCCCTTCCACAGAGCTGGTGCGTATTTCCACCACGCCCTGCTGCTCGGCTGGACTGTAAGCAAGCTGTGAACTCCCCTCGCAGCAACCGCTGCTTTCGGCGTTGGGTGAGAGGAGAGCTTTGATTGGTCGCTTTGCAGGGGCGGGAGCTCGGCCTCTGGCTTCGCGTCTGGACTGGTGCCTGCGCTGGGCGGGGATTGGGCGACGGGCGTGTCCTCGTTATTCGGAAGGCGTGGCCGGCTCCAATAAAAGCGGGGACCAGCGCGTCAGTCGCAGTGGATTGTGTCGCCACTGGAGCTCTGTACTTGTGTGCTGTGTGCTGGGGGCGGAGCTCGGAACTTCAGTTGACTTCAACCGCAGCGTTTGGCGCGCCGGGTTTTCTCTCTGCAGCCTCGGAAGAGGACACGGACCCCTCCTCCCTCTACCAGAGAAATGTGAGTTGACTCTGGTGTGGGGGCTGCACATCTCCTTGCCGCTCTCACACCCAGCGCCGGACTGCGGGACGGAAAATGGCGCATTGCAGCAGCGGCGGCTACTCTGGGAACTACCTCGGCGGGCCGCCCCCAGACCTGACCATCCCCGGGGAGGGGGGCAGCACCCCATTCCTGCCCCAGCCCCAGTCAGCACCCCAGGGCGGGGCAGGGGCGTGGGGGGGTCCCACATTCACTGCATCCTCTCCTCTGGTCTGCGGGGCGCCTTATTCAGGCCTCGGTATAGTGGAGCTCGAGAGAGGGCGAAGTGGGGCTTGCAGACATTGGGGAGGGGGCTTGAGGCCCTTTCTTGTTGTCTGACTGAATCTGCTCAGGACCTCTGGGAAGTCTGTCATCGGTACACCTGCCAGTTGGTAATTCGGATCGCCCTGCAATCGCTGGATTTGTGTATGCCCCTCACCCTAGCTGTGACGTGCAACCTCACTCTTGGCAGTGAGCAGAGCTCCAGAAATTATCTGCCAGTTCTCTGGCGCCTGGTGAGCAGCTCAGAAAGACTCAAGGGGCAGTGGCATGTGATTCCAAGCAGCCATTCATCCCAAAGCTACCCATATAGGAGGTGTTTTTCTGTCATTGAGTCTTGGCCAGGTATTTGGAAGAGAAATGGAGCTGAGGATTCCCGCCTTCCCCGAACACATTCAGTTTAGTCTCTAACCATTATCTTCACCATCACCCCCATTTCAAGATACTGAGGGAGAACTGTGGCTGGACAAATGAAGTACTTCCCTGTCAGGACCACAGTATATTTAATAGAGATTTTTCTTTCTTACTACTGCCTGGAGTCTTGGCCTGGTCTTAGGTATATTTGTGTTGCTTCTCTTAGTGACAAAAAAGGGAAAAGATTTACTTAATCTTACATAAGGGTTATAGCTATCCCTAGATATTCTACTGCTGAGTTTTCCCAACTCCCAACAAATACTAAATGAAATGGTCCTTTCAAGTGCTTTATAACCATTTCACTTTTTCTCTGATTTCTGTGGATTTAACTGTATATGTTCCTCTCTGCATTTTGGCCAAGCCCTAGAATTCCATCTGTTTTCACCTTGGGGAGAGGGACCCTTCTCAGCTGACTAGTCCCCAGTAGCACCCACGTGGGATGAACAAGAGATGGAGAAAGCTTGGTGACTAGCAGGGTGTCACGAGGTCTCTGACCTTAATCCTGCCATTGGTGCCACCATTCTGGAATGCTTCCAAGACCAAACACTGGCTGCTACCTGCTCACTGAGTTTTCCACTGTCAGAAAACTCGACTGTTTAGCTCAGCCGTAGCACAAGAGTCTTGTGGCTTCATGGCTTTGTGTCCTTCTTTTCTTTGGCTTCTTTGTGCCTTAGAGGGAAATGGGAAAGCGATTCCTTAAATGGGGATGAGCTGGATGTAATCTGCTAGTACAGCTTCTCTGAGGAGTTATCCTCTAACTTTTTGGGCCAAAAGAAATTGACTTACGGAGGAGGAACTTCTGGGTGTTAGTTCCATTTAGAGTAGTCAAGGCGTTTCCTTTTCTGTGACTCTGATGGTTTACTCCCTGGTGCATTTAATTTACTTGGACTGCTCCTGTGAGGTATGTTTTGTGACATTCTGCTTCTGTTTGAGGAGTTCTGTGATTTCTGTTCTCCATCAAATTTAAGGGATCTTCCTCTTGCCCCAGTGGGTTCTTCCTTGGAACAGAAAATCTCATGTCTTAGGTTAGACTTATGGGAATTCCTTAGGGGGTGAATTTAGCCTGGATGTGTTGGGACATGGAAAGGAGTTTATCTTGAAGACTCCACCCTAGATGAATCCATTCTAAGGCTAAGGGAAAGAGAGAACGATCTCTGTAAGTACTACAAAGATTTCTCTTTGGGACATAAAAAACTAGGGGAGTCTTTTGTGTCTTGATGCCAAATCTAGAAAAGGAAGGGACAGAATGTCCCTTCAGTGCATGTACACTGAGGACCATTTCCCATATTTTTTGCTTCCTGTCTATGCTCTTGGAACAGATTAATAACTAACACAATTGCTTTGGGCCCCAGTTCTGAGTGAAGCCCCCCATCTTCTCTGCCAGAAACAGCAAGCAAACAGCCCTGACTCATTCCACTGACGGAAGCCTTGCCTTTGGGTGATTCTCCAAGTTTTCCTCAGAACAGCCCAATATACTAATAATTGCATGAAACAGCCAAAAACTGGATCTTCTTCATAGAATCTGTCAGCTTGCCTTTTTCTTTTTTTTTTTTAATATTCAGGCATGGCAAAAAAAAAAAGAGCTGTTCAGTGGATAACACATGCTAAGTGAAAAAAGCCAGTCACAAAGGACCATATTTGTATTATTCCATTTAGATGAAATGTCCAGAATAAGAAAATCCATAGAGACAGAAAGTAGATTAATAGTTGCTAGTGGCTGGGGAGAAGGAGGACAAAGGAGTGACTGCTGATGGGTACAGAGTTTCTTTTGAGGGCAATCAAAATGTTGTAAAATTAGTTGTGATGGTTACACAGCTTTGTGAATATAGTACAAACCACTGGGTTGTACTTTAAAAGGGTGAATTTTATGGTATGTGAATTATATCTCAATAAAGCTGTTATTGCAAAAACACACACACACACAAAAAAAAGAGGAAAAAGAAAAAGAGTTGTTCAGTCCATGGTCTTTTCTGAGGGTTTAATCTTTTGTATGAATTTCTCCTAACTTGGTTTGGAGTTTTCCAGTTTGACTTCATGTGAAAGACTTCTGACAGGGAGGTGCCACTGGGCCACAGCTGGCACATTTGTCCCTGTAGCTGCCATGCCAGAGCATATGTTTGTGTTTGGGTCAGAGGACAGCCCAAACAGGACTCTGTAGTGCCACCCTGGGTGCCCCTGCGCCCCACCTAAATGTTGTTACAGGATCTTCCAGCTTTTGCTTCTTGCCTATGTGCTGCATCTCCCTACTTGCTGTTGCCAGGGAGCTAGAATCCCTTCTGTGCATAGAACCTAATCGGCATTGTTGAGGTAGTGTGAGCTGAGCACGCGTGTGATTCCTTTCTTGTCTTGGTTACTTTGTGTATGCTGTCCCCCTCTCTGCACAGGTCTGTTGCAGCTCAGCCACCCACCCAAACTCCCACCGAAGGGTCAGAAGGGAGTGCCCCAGGTGGGGGTCCCCCTGGCCCTCCCAATACCACCAGTAACAGACGGCTACAGCAAACCCAGGCACAAGTGGAGGAGGTAGGTGGAGAGCTTTTCCTTTGAGTTTCCATATCATAGAAGTTTAGAAACTTCTCTTTGTTATAGAGGGGTAGCTAAATGTTCTGGGAGGCAAGGAATCTCTTAGGGTTACTTAGTTACTTAAAATTGCCACAGGATTCCCTGGTCACTGTTCTGTGCCCCATCTCTGGTGGGGAGCTTAGCACACTCGTTTCTGCATCCCCTTCAGGTAGTGGACATGATGCGTGTGAATGTGGACAAGGTCCTGAAGAGGGACGAGATACTGTCAGAGCTGGATGATCGAGCTGATGCCTTGCAGGTGGGAGCGTCACAGTTTGAGAGCAGTGCTGCCAAGCTAAAGAGAAAGTATTGGTGGAAAAACTGCAAGGTGAATTTTCTTGTCCTCTTCCCCTTCTTTTCCTGGGTCTCAAGTCTTAGAAGGCAAGAAAACCCTCAGGTTCTACATTCCTTCTCTCTAGTGGTGTAGAATCTGCCCTACAGAACTTGGAGGAAATCTCGAAAGCTTCCATGAGGTGCATTACCAGGAATGGCCACCAGGGTAGGCTAGAGAATTCAGAATGCTCACTGGGAGGCAGTGATGAGTTTGGAGGTGGTTAGTCAAGCTGCTTTTCCCCAAGATCCCTGGAAGAATTCTCACCTGGCCCTTCCTTAGACAAGCACTGAACCAATGGCTGGTATATATATTGTTATATATTTGCAGCTTTTAGGAATGAGCTGAACACTTGACCATGAAAAATAAACCCATTGATCAAAGATCCAATTGCTGCACTTCCATTGGAATTCGAGCAATAAAGAGCTGCAGGTGCTCTGTTGCTTCTGAGAAGCAACAGCTGTGGTGCAGGGGTTGCTCTCTGGTGGGAAGCATGGAGGTTGGGCCCTCCCCGAGAGGCCTGCGGATCTCCTGGGTGACGTGTGGATTCTTTCACGATCCTGAGGATGCAGAAGTTCTCTTCCCATGTCTCTAGTCCTGGCTCCTTTCCTCCTTCCCCAAGTCCAAGGGTCAGCTTTTTGTCATTGTTTCCTCAGATGATGATCATGCTGGGAGCTATCTGTGCCATCGTCGTGATAGTTATTGTAAGTAAGTATCGCTGAGGTCGCTGGTGGGGTGAAGAGGTGGGAAGGTCCTGGCGTCCTCTCCGAGCCCTGCCTGCCTGGGGAGCGGGGCTGATCTGACTGAGGTATGGAGAGCGTGACTGTGGGGTCATCACCGGGTTCGGGAAGGGGGAAGGGCAAAGACAGTGGGCTTCCTTGATGGACAAGCCTTCCTTCTGCAAGATACTGTGGGAAGATGGTCCCTGCTGTTCTGAGGAAGTGGGGCTGTGCTCTTTGTCACTGGCTTGGGTCAGAGGTAGACCATGGGGATGGGACACCTACAACTGAAAGACCCAAATGTCTAGTAATGATGTAATTTGCCCTCTTGTTCTCTCCTGTCTCTTTCTTTTCTCCATCTGGGACTTCCTGACTCCTGTGTCCAGTCTACTTTTTTACTTGAGAATGTGCCACTCCCACCCTGTTCTCCATTGCCATCCAAACTCGTGTCCTTCTCCTCTCCCTCTGTGTGCTTTCTCAGCAAAGTGCCCCGTGTGCCTTCCTTCAGCCCGGCCCAGGCTCCTCCATCACCCATTCCTCCCGTTCTGTTGCTTTCATTTGCACTGTGTCCCTCAACACCAGAAATGCTGCTCGTGGCTCAGTCTTGAAGTAACTGCCTGAAGAGCAACAGTGGTGCCCCCTCCCTGCCCCCTTCCAATGTACTCCTGCTCTCCCAAAGCCAAAAAAAGTTAGAGGCTGAGGGAAGGGGAAGGAAGGAGCATAGCTGAGGTGACATGCCCGAGGACACCCCAGGATCAGGGGAGAAGGGTACTGTACTTATAGTGTCACCAGGCAAGCCCAGGCTACTGGCAGAAGGCTGGGAGCAGCTGGGGAAATGGTGCCCACTCAGGGCTGCCCTGGCCACACGGAGCTCTTTTCCTGTGCCAGGCCTGAAGAGGACCCTGGGGGAGCCCCAAAATCCAACTTGGTCCTGGTGCAATACCCTTTTAGAAAGTAAAACCTGTGTTTTGTGGTTGTTTCTAATCTGTTTGGCCAAGATTATCTGTTTTCAGGGATGTTAACAGTGTCTCGCTTTGTTCTTCAGAGACCTGGAGAATACCTATTAATTCTGAAAATATCAGAACTCTCATTCCCATTCAAGAAGCAGTCCCATGAGCTCATAACCAGAAAGGGTTGTCTCTTGTTCACATTTTCTGCAACATTCTGTATTGTTCATGAAAGCACCAAATAATTTTACATTGCGAAAATTTGGGACTCTCAGTTAGTTTGATTGTTGGCATAGATAGAGAATGCCTGTTACAGGAAAACAGTGAGTCAGAGGCCTAATTTGAAATTAACAAGCTTTGAAGAAGCCACTTCTCACCCTCTTGTTACGGAAGGTCGTATTCCGTTCCTCCCTTCGGTTGCTAAAGGAGCATGAGGGTGTTAGAAGTTAGGGGGTCTTAGAAGTGAACCTCTCAGCCTCCTTTCCTCCACACCCCTTGCACGTACTTGCCAAAAGGATGAGGCAAGAGGTCTTTCCTGAGGCCCGGCTGATTCTGAGCATTTAGATAAGTCTCGAGACAGGTGTTTTTGTGTATTGCTGTGCTGTCATGGGGCCTCTCATTTAGAGCCAGCTCTGTTCTTCCTGCAGTAGGTTCCCCTTCTAAACCACCCATGCCCTCCGGAATTCCATTTTGCCTCCTTACCCTTCTTTCTCTTTGCATGGTTTGTGGGTGCCCCATGGGAGCTGCCCAGACTGTCTTGGTGGATACTGCTGGGCTTCAGGATAGGCAGTTGAGTGGGATAGACTCAGGTGTGAGGGGAGGAGGGCAGGCTGGGAACAGAAGGCGGAACCCCCATGACCCTTTGGTCCCTCCATCCTCTGATCCACAAGCAGGAAGAGGCTGAAGCCAGGCTTGGCTGGGTCTAGATGCTCTTTTCCCGTGCAGCAGCATTTCATTGTGCAAAACCATCCTCCCCCTCCCTTTGCTCCTGTTTCTCACATTCCCTTCGTCCTGCCCCGAGGTGGGACTGAAGAGCTGGAAGAAAGCAGTCAGTGTACCCTTCCAACGGCCTCCTCGAAGGTCTCCACTCTCCTCTGGGCTCCTCCTTGCCTAATGCAGGGGGTCACCGCTGGAAAGAACCACCACTGTCCTCGATGTGTCCCAAGCTTGGAGCAAATTCGCCTCCTTGGCCCACCTAGCCCTGTCACAGGAATTATTTCCTGGGTTTCTGTCCCTCTGGGGCTCACCAGGTGTAATTGGCTCTGTTCTTTTGGGGGGTGTTAGCCCTTTTACTTTCTTTCTCACCCCAACCCCTACCCTCTTCCGTGTCTTTTTTGTCCCCCTTCCTCCCACCACCCATGTGCATGAGCAAATGTGTAACTAAACCCTGGGACTTGCAGTCAAATGAAGCCGAGCATCCCACATCTCCTCCTCCGGTTTGCCATGAGACGATGTGGGGTTTTCACTGTGTGTCTGTCATCACCTCTCTGTCTGTTTTCCTAACCCCAATCTCATACTTGTGTAGAATAATAACAGTTGTACTTCCACCAAAGGCATGTGGCAGATTTACCAATTTCATGTATTCTGAACAAAGGCAAAAAATACAGATTCCTACCACTATACTGACTTGGTTGTTGTTTGGTTGGACTAACTGAGGACAGGGGAGCCGGGGACTGTTTCTTTCTAGCGGTTTGATGTTGCTGGGGCCGGAAGCCTGGCTTATGTGTGCTGTATGGTCTTCTCGAGATTAAAGATCTGGGTTTTGGCAGAGGAAGTGGTCTCCGCATTCATACCTGAAGCAGCCCCACTCTTCCAGGTGTGAGAGGAAGTGACGACAGGAAGCTGAGTGGGCGTTTCAGATATCCCGTCACAAACAACTGCAGGTTTGCCCCGAACAGCTCCTTTTTCCCTCCTTGCAGGTCCTCAGCCTGCCTGGCCTGTCCCAGGGACCGGGACCAGATGAGGTGTCTGGTACGCACAGCCTGTTCACCATCATCCTCACGCACGGTTTTCTTTTGCTAATTCCACTGTATTGACTAGGCACATTCTAGAAATGAGTAAAAGGAGAACTCTTTCCCTTGCAGCTGAGGGAGTGAGGTGTTTGTAGGTATGCTGAAATTCCCAGCATCTGTCTAGAGGAGCAGAACCTTAGCTGCAGCTCAGTTACACAGAGCAACTGTGGAGACGGAGTTCCAGGGCTGCCCCCCGAGGGCCTGCGTTTCACACCTGGAACACTCAGCAAGTTGGAGCATCTAGGCCTGGGGACACGCTCAGTTGGGTCTAGTGTGGGGAGAGACAGGAAAGTGGAAAGTTTGGCCTCCGAGGACACAGGGGCTTTTATTTGGACAGAGTTCAGTATTTGTGCATGGTGGTTCAACCCCACCTCTGCGCACCACCTCACCTGCTCCTTTCTTAAATTCTTCCCGTTTTCTTTTCCTGCCACTGTGCCTCAAGTCTGACTTGTGTTTTAGCCTCCAGACACTTCCTTTCTGCTGCCCTCTCACCTCCGCACGTTGTCTCCCTTGAAGCTCAACCCAGGGTCACATTGCAGGAAGACAGGCCTGCCCTTCGCCAGAGCCCCCATGATCTGTCCTGGGGCTTTTTGAGCTTTGGGACTCAGTGTGGAGTCCTGGGAACACGTGACCACTCTCTTTTTACTCTGACCCAGGAGAGTGGCTACTTGGAGCACTACAGGGTCTTGGCAGACCTTGGTGAGCCAGCTAGGAGAAAACGAGGGAACAAGGTTGGTTTCAGTTGGGGTAACCCCAGAAGCTGGGGGCTGTGCTGGGGGTGTTGGCTGGAACTTGGGAACCTGGGTTTCATCCCTGGTCTGGGTGGGGAGGTGGTTAGTCAGGGCAGGCTGATCTGCAAGTGAGCTGGGTGGCACAGAGCTGAAGGTGACCAGGCTCTTGCCTTACCTTCTCTGAAGCTCCAGGAACAACTGCAAGAAGGAAGAGACTGCTGGCAAAAAGGACTCCAGAGGCCATTCTCTGCCCTATAGAGGAGAGCAGAGTGAGTGGGAATCATCTCTGAGCTGCACCCAGGGGTCCGCCCTGGCAGGGCCATGACGGAGTGAGAGAGAGAGAGAGAGAGACAGTCCATCCCTGGGGGAGGAGCTCATGTCAGTGTTCTGCTCTCTTCCAGGAACTGGGCACAGAGTAGCGTCCGCACTTGCTCTAGGTTGTTGGTTCATGTGTTACTCCACACACAATTCTTTACCTCTTCCTACCCCTGGAGAAGAGTTTCTTAAAATTGCTTTGCAAGAGAGATTTAGGTTAGATTTGTGGTTGACAGTTAAACTGGGATTTTGTTTTTAATTGCCAGGAAATGCTTTGTTAGGTTTACTATTTTGTGAAATAGCAGGGGAATGATAGGAGCTGAGACAAAGCCCTGGTTTGAAGCTTAAAGTCTGGTGAGCCAACAGGTGACGCCCAGCGCTCCTGGATGCTTGCGCTTCGGAGTGTGGGTGCCTGCTCTGTGCTGTTTAAAACCTTTAACAACATTCTGTGGCTTCAGGATGAAATTCCAGCTTGGGGGCCATTGTGATATGTTCACAGATAGTAGTAGAAGGTTTAAGGCTTCCTGTTTTTCACATTTTCTCTCATTACTTACTAGGTAGGTGACTTGGGTGAATTATTTAGCATCTGTAAGTGCCAACTTACTTCTCAGTAAGATGGAAGCCATGATAATACATGTACTTCTCCATCCAGTGCTTAGTACTGTGTTTGATTCATGTAAATGCTCAGTAAATAGATTTACCTCCCAAGGTTCAGAGCCACCTCCCCCTTTTTCTAGACCCTTGGCTCTAGTTACACAGTTACCCCAATTCTCTTCTGGCTGTTTTATAAGTTGGCCTTCACTCATGCTGTTCTTTTGGTCGTGAGTGTCCCCCTCCCCCTGAACTAGCAGCTCAGCCCCCATGTCTCCCTGGGGTCATCTCCGATCGCCTACTCTGTCCCTCCAACTGGACTAAGCTCCTGAGGGCAGGATCAGGAATTAATGCAAGCTGGTCTCCTGCTCTCAGCACATTGCCTGGTACCCTGGAACCTGGGGGGAAAGGGTGTCTTGGGATGTGTGGTGGCAGCTGTGGATGCTGCCTCCTTGGGAAAGAAGCTGGGACTGAACAAAGTGCTGCGGGAAGCAGAACAAGGCCACAGATGAGCTGGAGGCAGGGAGCCATGAGCCCATGTCCGATGCGGGGAGAGGAGTGCATGCCCAGTATCTGGCAGGGCCACCTGGATGCTGGCCCCGAGGGGCTCCTCCAGGGAGATGTGGGTGACCTGGCAGGTGTAAGAGGCGCCTGCAGAGCAAGGTTTTGCTGTCAGGGAGGAGGCGATGCCATAGGTGCCCATTGAGCTTTGCCGGAGGCTGGAGAAGGAGGCACCAGAGACTGGGGCTAGGGCTCCACTCAGTTCCTCTCAGATCCATATCACAGTCACATCCATATCACAGTCACATCCAGGGGATAGTAGCCAGAGACACTGCAGGTGAGGGTAGGTGGCAGGGCTTCGTTGGCTAAGCTCAGTCGTACTTTGGGAGAAGCTGGAAGAGTAAATGAGGAAGGAGATTCCAAAGGAATGCAATGGGACAGCAGAGTTGCCTAAAGCTGCCACCCGCTGAGAGGAAGCATAGGCTGGATGCTGAAGCTTCCTCCTCAGTGTGGCACCAAGGGGGCATGAGGGGACCACCTGGATGCAGGCCAGAAGGAGGTACATCCTCCCCAGGTAATTGAAAAACAATAGTAAAACTAGCCAAAGGTTGGCTTGCTTCTTATTACGGCAAATAAGCCAGTGATTTTAAGTGTTATCACAGTTGAAATATGCTTCCCAGGCAGGACCCTCCCAGTGCCCCTCCTTGGTTTGCCACCGCCCCTCCCAGGATGTGGCCAGAAGGACTGGGGTGATTGGACCCAGCAGCCAAGGCAGGGCAGCAGGATCCTGGGCTGGGAAGTTTCTCCATGGAATCATCCCTGAGTGTGGCGGGAAGCAATCCAATACTGTGTGCGCTTTTAGGGTGGAGTGGCATTTAGGTTGTGGGAATGCAGTCTGCCTCTTGGGAAATCGCCCTCTATTTGGAATCCATTCTGGAAAACACTCCCAATAGGGACATCCCTTCCCCCTCCCGCGGATAACCGAGCCGCGGCCTCACCTTGGACGTGGAGCTGGATCATTTGCTGAGCTCGGTAAAGAGAGGTGGTGATCTGGCAAATGTAGGTCCCCTCGTCCTTCAGAGTGAGGCTGGGTAGGGTGAGGGAGGCATCCCCGGCCATGAGTAGCTGCTTGGGCTCCAGGGCAGCGCCCTCCCGCTTGGCCTGCCCCTGCCCTGTGGTCCAGCTGTGCACCAGCTTCCCATCACCCTTATGTTGCAGCTGCCACTCCGCACCAGTGAGGGCCAAGCCTGGTGCCATGGAGAAGCCACAGTGCAGGGAGGCTGAGGACCCCAGCAGGAAATTCAGGGATGGGGTCTGTGTTGTCACCTGGAACTCCACTGTGGCGAGAGAAAGTCGGGTGCTGGTGGGCTTCTGCCTCCTTCAAGTCACCGGATCTCTAAGCTGTTGTAGGAATGCACCTGCTCCTGCCTTCTCAGGAGGCCAGTTGAGTTCATTTCCCGTCAGATGGAACCACAAAGAAATGGGGCTCTGGAAAGGCAGTGTGGCACACGTGGTAATCTTAACTCTTTTGGAGTCATTTACCCCGGGTAAGTGAGGAAGGCTATGGATTTCTCAAAAGAAAAATACATATGCCAAAGGATGGGGTGCTGTTGACCTTCAGATAAGAACCACTGGAGTAACAGAGAAAGCTTTGGAACCCTGGTTCTTCCACTTACTAGCCCTGTGACTGTGGGCAAGCCCTTAGTGCGGCCAACACATCTGCTTGAGGCAAGACTGCTCGGAAGGCTAACTAGGAATGAGCTTAAAAAGTACACAGTGGTAGTATTTGTAGGAAACATGCCAAACCTATATCTAATCAGCCAAATCCAAGTGGTGGGGTACTCTGCAAGATAGCAGGCCTGAAGTCTCTGGAAATATCAATGCTGTGAAAAACTGTTCTGGAGTAAAGGAGGCTGAAGGCACAAGACAGCTACATGCAATGTATGTTCTTGTTTGATTCCTGGGCTTAAAACACACACACACACACACACACCAAGAAAGCTATAAAGAGCATTATTGGGGAAATTGGAGAAGTTTGAATTTGGCCTTTATATTTGACAGTGTTGTATCAATTTTAACATATCTTAAGTAGTATGTCCAGTAGCTACCAAGCTGTGGTGTGCGAGGAGATGGGGACAGATTGCCCTGGCAGGGAGGGGTATTTTACCATTGATACTGTTCAGAATTGCTAGTGTACAGTAATGGCGGGAAGATATTCTTAAATCTTTACACACTGCACCCCATTATTGCCTGCACCCAATAGGCCATTCTCCACTTTGGTTTGCTGTTGAGTGATGGTTTTATGGTTATGAGGGACAATATTCTTCATGCTATACACTGAAGCATTTGGGGTGAAGTGTTGAGATATCTGCAGCTTCCTTTCACTTAGTCTAGGGAGGAATCTCTATATATAGAGAGAAAGAGACATGTTTATCTGCAGGTGAGACTACAATATTAACAGTTGGTGAATCTAGGTGGTGTACAGATACTCATTTTATTATTCTTTAATCTTTTTTGTAGGTCTAAAATATCTCAAAATCAAAAGAGGGGCCTACCTAGCCATGCCAGGGCCATGGTTGACCTGGATGGACACGAGAACCCCTCTTTTGTGATGTAGCAGTCTAAATTTACGTTGGACCACAGAAAGGTTCAAGTGTTCTGGGGCTTTCTCAGGACAGGAGGGCAGACCCCTTATCTCTGGATGTGGTTGTCTCTTTTTGGAGACAAACTGTTGGATTTGATAGGCTCTGGAGAAAGCTATCATCATGTTCTCAACTTCCCATGCCCTCTGGGATGTGCTGGGTTGGAGAGGGCAAGGGTTGGGCTTTACTAAAGAGATAATGAGCAAAATCTGTGTCCCTGTGCTTTGCTTTAGTCATCTCGAAGCACCAGACCAGGCTGGCTTTTCACCCGGAGTAAACTGGTGTTTGGCTCCGTAAGACTGCTGTGGACCGCATATGTGAATGGAGCATCGTTTATCTCGTTTCCTCAGGCAGCCCAGTGAGGTGAAAATTATCCCCATTTGGGGTGTTTAGGAAGAAAGGACAGGCCTAAGAGACTCCCTGAGATGACCTATGTGGATGGAGGTAGACTTGTTCCCTTCTGTTCTCCATCTCTGACCACTTGAAAAAACCAAACTTCCTTTCTGCTACTTAAATTTTCTCACCTGCAGCCTGAATAGTCCCTTGGGGGCTCAGGGGCAGGTTCAGTGTGGGGTGCAAGACAGCTCCATTCTCTGTCTCCCAGTCTTCATCACCATGGAGACACTAGGTCCCCCTCCAGACTGCACGTTGGTGATGAATGAAGCTGCTGGGTCAACAGTGGCCTCTTGTCTGGCCTGGAGAAAACAGCGGGAGATCTCACAGGTCACTTTCTTCCCACTGCAGTCGGCAAGGAGCAAGGCCTCGGCCTGGGGAATCTGTACCAGGCTCACTGGGGAGGAGGGCAGCACAGAGGTCAGGCTGGATGGAGAACACCCGGGCCCATGGGAAGCAGGGGAGGGTGGGTGTACTCAGGAGCACACTGTTCTGGCAGAGGGATCCCAGAAGAGCTGGGACTCAGGGTGGAGGGCTCTTACCTGAGGCCTCAAAGGTAACAAGTGGGTTGTCTTTGGTGTGCGTGTCCCCTTGGAAATCAGCGAAGCCTTCCAGGGAGCCATCATCCGTCACTGGCACCTGCCTCAGCACGAGCAAAGCCTTCACCATGTTCCCATTGCTAGCAAGAACTCCACCTTCCTCCACCAAGAAGCAGTCTAAGACCACATCCACTGCCCACCACTGCCTTTCTGCTGCAGGGAGAAGGCCGGGTGAGCCTCTTGTCTAGATAGTTGTGTATTCACACCCCCCTCTTGCCCCAAACTGAGAGTCATAAAGGGGTAAAAGTTGTCATCTGGTTCCTAGCTTTCTCTGTTTTCCTTCTGTCATCCCCCCAGCCAGCATCGAAGCACCTGCTACTCCAGGTACCTAGTTCTTGGTGTGTTATTTAAAATCCTGGATTTGCCTTGCTCAGAGGGTTTATGGTTTTACTCTTATTTCCAACTATTGAATAGAAGACCCTCTTCAGTCAAAGGACTTCTCAGCAAAAGCAAACAAATGAGCAGAATTGTCTTTGGGAGAAGACACCGGATGTTGTGTTACTAAGGGCTTGGTGACGGTGGCTCAGTTTCTGGCCAGCCCACGTGCTCTGCTCTCTGCCATTCAGTACAGGGGCGTCCCTTCCCCCACCTCGGGGACACCCCGACCCC
>JAVSCE010010861.1:0-29580 GCA_032199065.1 Smutsia gigantea
TATTTGTTTTTTGGGTGTTGAGGTGTGTAAGTTCTTTATATATTTTGGATGGTAATGCCTTGTCGGATATGTCATATACAAATATATTCTCCCATACTGTAGGATGCCTTTTTGTTCTGTTGAAGGTGTCCTTTGCTGTACAGAAACTTTTTAGTTTGATGTAATCCCATGAGTTCATTTTTTCTTTTGTTTCCCTTGCTCGAGGAGATGAGTTCAGTAAGAAGTTGCTCATGCTTATATTCAGGATATTTTTGCCTATGTTGTCTTCTAAGACTTTTATGGTTTCATGACTTTCATTCAGATCTTTGATCCATTTCAAGTTTACTTTTGTGTATGGGCTTAAACAATAATCCAGTTTCATTGTCTTACATGTAGCTGTCCAGTTTTGCCAACACCAGCTGTTGAAGAGGCTGTCATTTCCCAATTGTATGTCCATGGCTCCTTTATCATATTAATTGACCATATATGGTTGGGTTTATATCAGGGCTCTCTGGTCTGTTCCATTGGTCTCTGGGTCAGTTCTTGTGCCAGTACCAAATTGTCTTGATTATTGTGGCTTTGTAGTAGAGCTTGAAGTTGGGGAGCATAATACCCCCAGCTTTATTCTTCCTTCTCAGGATTGCTTCAGCTATTTGTGGTCTTTTCCTTTATTTCAGGACACATTTTTTTTTAATTTTTCTATTATTAATATACAATTACATGAGCAACATTTTGGTTACTAGACTCCCCCTATTATCACGTCCCCACCACATACCCCCATTGCAGTCACTGTCCATCAGCGTAGAAGGATGTTCTAGAATCACTACTTGTCTTCTCTGTGTTATACTGCCTTCCCTGTATCCCCCTACCTCATCCCCACCCCTGCTACATTATGTGTGCTAATTGTAATAGCCCTTTTCCCCTTATCCCTCCCTTCCCACCCATCTTCCCCAGTCCCTTTCACTTTGTTAACTATTAGTCCATTCTTGGGTTCTGTGAATCCACTGCTGCGTTCTTCCTTCAGTTTTTTCTTTGTTCTTATACTCCACATATGAGTGAAATCATTTGGTACTTGTCTTTCTCCACCTGGATTATTTCACTGAGCATAATACACTCTAGCTCCATCCATATTGTTGCAAATGGTAGAATTTGTTTTCTTCTTATGGCTGAATAATATTCCATTGTGTATATATACCACATCTTCTTTATCCACTCATCTACTGATGGACACTTAGGTTGCTTCCATTTCTTGGCTATTGTAAATAGGGCTGCAATAAACATAGGGGTGCATATGTCTTTTTCAAACTGGGCTGCTGCATTCTTAGGGTAAATTCCTAGGAGTGGGATTCCTGGTTCAAATGGTGTTTGTATTTTGAGTTTTTTGAGGAACCTCCGTACTGCTTTCCACAATGGTTAAACTAATTTGCATTCCCACCAGCAGTGTAGGAGCGTTCCCCTTTCTCCACATCCTCACCAACATTTGTTGTTTGTGTTTTGGATGTTGGCCATCCTTACTGGTGAGAGGTGATATCTCATTGTGGTTTTAATCTGCATTTCTCTGATAATTAGCGATGTGGAGCATCTTTTCATGTGCCTGTTGGCCATCTGAATTTCTTCTTTGGAGAAGTGTCTATTCATGTCCTCTGCCCATTTCTTAATTGGATTATTTGCTTTTTGCTTGTTAAGGTGCATGAGTTCTTTATATATTTTGGATGTCAACCCTTTATCAGATACGTTTTTTATGAATATATTCTCCCATACTGTAGGATGTCTTTTGTTCTACTGATGGTGTCCTTTGCTGTACAGAAGCTTTTCAGCTTGATATAGTCCCACTTGTTCATTTTTGCTTTTGTTTCCCTTGCCCGAGGAGATATGTTCATGAAGAAGTCGCTCATGTTTATGTCCAAGAGATTTTTGCCTATGTTTTTTTCTAAGAGCTTTATGGTTTCATGACTTACATTCAGGTCTTTGATCCACCTTGAGTTTACCTTTGTGTATGGGGCTAGACAGTAGTCCAGTTTCATTCTCTTACATGTAGCTGTCCAGTTTTCCAACACCAGCTGCTGAAGAGGCTGTCATCTCCCCATTGTATATCCAAGGCACTTTTATCAAATATTAATTGACTCTATATGTTTGGGTTAATGTTTGGATTTTCTATTCTGTTCCACTGGTCTGTGGGTCTGTTTTTGTGCCAATACCAAATTGTCTTGATTACTGTGGCTTTGTAGTAGAGCTTGAAGTCAGGGAGCGTAATTCCCCCTGTTTTATTCCTCCTTCTCAGGATTGCTTTGGCTATTCGGGGTCTTTTGTGGCTCCATATGAATTTTAGAACTATTTGTTCCAGTTCGTTGAAGAAAGCTGTTGGTATTTTGATAGGGATTGCGTTGAATTTGTACATTGCTTTAGGTAGTATAGCCATTTTGACAATATTTATTCTTCCTAGCCAAGAGCATGGGATGAATTTCCATTTGTTAGTGTCCTCCTTAATTTCTCTTAGGAGTGTCTTGTAGTATTCAGGGTATAGGTCTTTCACTTCCTTCATTAGGTTTATTCCTAGGTATTTTATTCTTTTTGATGCAATTGTGAATGGAATTGTTTTTCTGATTTCTCTTTCGGTTAGTTCTTCGTTAGTGTATAGCAAAGCAACAGATTTCTGTGTGTTGATTTTGTATCCTGCAACTTTGCTGAATTCAGATATTAGTCTAGTAGTTTTGGAGTGGAGTCTTTAGGGTTTTTTTTATGTACAATATCATGTCATCTGCAAATAGTGACAATTTGACTTCTTCTTTACCAATCTGGATGCCTTGTATGTCTTTGTTTTGTCTGATTGCCATGGCTAGGACCTCCAGTACTATCTTGAATAACAGTGGAGAGAGTGGGCATCCCCGTCTTGTTCCTGATCTTAGATGAAAAGTTTTCAGCTTCTCGCTGTTAAATATGATGTTAGCTGTGGGTTTGTCGTATATGGCCTTTATGATGTTGAGGTACTTGCCGTCTATACCCATTTTGTTGAGAGTTTTAATCAGGAATGGATGCTGAATTTTGTCAAGTGCTTTTTCAGCATCTATGGAGATGATCATGTGGTTTTTGTTCTTCTTTTTGTTGATGTGGTGGATGATGTTGATGGATTTTCGAGTGTTGTACCATCCTTGCATCCCTGGGATGAATCCCACTTGATCATGGTGTATGATCCTCTTGATGTATTTTTGAATTTGGTTTGCTAATATTTTGTTGAGTGTTTTTGCATCTACATTCATCAGGGATATTGGTCTGCAATTTTCTTTTTTTATGAGGTTTTTGCCCGGTTTTGGTATTAGAGTGATTCTGGCTTCATAGAATGAGTTTGGAAGTATTCCCTCCTCTTCTATTTTTTGGAAAACTTTAAGGAGAATGGGTGTTATTTCTTCTCTATATGTCTGGTAGAATTCACAGGTGAATGCATCAGGCCCAGAGGTTTTGTTCTTGGGTTATTTTTGATTACTGATTCAATTTCATTGCTGGTGATTGGTCTGTTTAGGTTTTCTGTTTCTTGCTTCGTCAGTTTTGAAGGTTGTATTTTTCTTAGAAGTTGTCCTTTTCTTCTAGGTTTTCTAGCTTGTTAGCATATAGACTCTCATAATATTCTCTTATAATTCTTTATTTCTGTGGGGTCCATCGTTATTTTTCCTTTCTCATTTCTGATTCTGTTTATGTTTGTAGATTCTCTTTTTCTCTTAATGAGTCTGGCTAGGGGTTTATCAATTTTGTTTATTTTTTCAAAGAACCAGCTCTTGGTTTCATTGATTTTTTCTATTGTTTTATTCTTCTCAATTTTATTTATTTCTTCTCTAATCTTTATTATGTCCCTCCTTCTGGTGACTTTGGGCCTCATTTGTTCTTCTTTTTCCAATTTCAGTAATTGTGTCTTTAGACTATTCATTTGGGAATGTTCTTCCTTCTTTAAATAGGCCTGAATTGCAATATACTTTCCTCTTAGAACTGCCTTTGCTGCGTCCCACAGAAGTTGTGGCTTTGTGTTGTTGTTGTCATTAGTCTCCATATATTCTTCGATTTCTGTTTTGATTTGGTCGTTAACCCACTGATTAATTAGGAAAATGTTAAGTCTCCATGTATTTGTGAGCCTTTTTGTTTTCTTTCTAAAATTCACTTCTAGTTTTATACCTTTGTAATCTGAGAGGTTGGTTGGTAGAATTTCAATATTTTTGAATTTACTGAGGTTCTTTTTGTGGCCTAGTATGTGGTCTATTCTGGAAAATGTTCCATGTGTACTTGAGAAGAATGTGTATCCTGCTGCTTTTGGGTGTAGAGTTCTGTAGATGTCTGTTAGGTCCATCTGTTCTAGTGTGTTGTTCAGTGCCTCTGTGTCTTTACTTATTTTCTGTCTGGTTGATCTGTCCTTTGGAGTGAGTGGTGTGCTGAAGTCTCCTAAAATGACTGCATTGCTTTCTATTTCCTCCTTTAATTCTGTTAGTATTTGTTTCACATATGTAGGTAATCTTGTGTTGCGTGCATAGATATTTATAGTGGTTATATCTTATTGTTGGATTGACCCCTTTATCATTATGTAATGTCCTTCTTTGTCTCTTGTGACTCTCTTTGTTTTGAAATCTATTTTGTCTGATACAAGTACTGCAACTCCTTTTTTCTCCCCATTAGTTGCGTGAAATGTCTTTCTCCATCCCTTCAGTTTTAGTCTGTGTATGTCTTTGGGTTTAAAGTGAGTCTCTTGTAGGTAGCATATAGATGGGTCTTGTTTTTTTATCCATTCAGTGACTCTATGTCTTTTGATTGGTGCATTCAGTCCATTTACATTTAGGGTGATTATGGATAGGTATGTACTTATTGTCATTGCAGGCTTTAGATTCATGGTTACCAAAGGTTCAAGGTTAACTTCCTTACTATCTAAAAATGTAACTTAACTCACTTAATATGCTATTACAAACACAATCTAAAGGTTCTTTTTTTTTCACCTCCTTTTTCTTCCTTTTCCATTCTTTATATATTAGGTATCATATTCTGTACTCTTTGTCTATCCCTTGAATGACTTTGGGGATAGTTAATTTAATTTTGCAATTGCTTAGTAATTAGCTGTTCTACTTTCTTTACTGTGATTTTATTACCTCTGGTGACAGCTATTAAACCGTAGGAACACTTCCATCTATAGCAGTCCCTCCAAAATACACTGTAGAGATGGTTTGTGGGAGGTAAATTTTCTCTGCTTTTGCTTATCTGGGAATTATTTAATCCCTCCTTCAAATTTAAATGATAATCTTGCCAGATAAGTTAATCTTGGTTCAAGGCCCTTCTGCTTCATTGCATTAAATACATCATGCCACTCCCTTCTTTTGAGTGTAACTTTCTGTTGAGAAGTCTGATGATAGCCTGATGGGCTTTTCTTTGTATGTGATCTTATTTCTCTCCCTGGCTGCTTTTAATAGTCTGTCCTTATCCTTGATCTTTGCCATTTTAATTGCGATATGTCTTGGTGTTGTCTTCCTTGGGTCCTTTGTGTTTGGAGATCTGTGCACCTCCATGGCCTGAGAGACTATCTCCTTCCCCAGATTGGGGAAGTTTTCAGCAATTACCTCCTCAAAGACACTTTCTATCCCTTTTTCTCTCTCTTCTTCTTCTGGTACCCCTATAATGCAAGTATTGTTGCGTTTGGATTGGTCACACAGTTCTCTCAATATTCTTTCATTCTTAGAGATTCTTTTTCTCTCTGTGCCTCAGGTTCTTTATATTCCTCTTCTCTAGTTTCTATTTCATTTATCATCTCCTTCCACCATATCCAATCTGCTTTGAATACCCTCCATTGTGCTCTTCAGCAATTGGATCTCTGACTGGAGTTCATGCCTGAGTTCTTGAATATCTTTCTGTAACTCCTTGAGCATGTTAATGATTTTTATTTTGAAATCCCTTTCAGGGAGAGTCATAAGGTCAATATCATTTAAATCTTTCTCAGGAGTTGTATTAATAATTTTACTCTGAACCAGGTTCCTTTGGCGTTTCATATTTGCGTATGGCACCCTGTAGTGCCCAGAAGCTCTACTCTCTGGAGCTGCAGCCCCTGAAGCAATGTCAGGGGTTCCAGGGATGGGGTATTGGTGCCTGGGGGGAGGAAAGAGCTGTTTCCTACTTCCTGGCTGCTATGCCTATCTCCACTACCTGAAACAGTGGGCTGAGCACACAGGTGTAAGCCTCTATGCTTTGTGTTTGTAGTTGCTGTAGACAGATCTTCCTTCTGGCTGGCCTAACGCCAGGGTATGGTTTGCCGGTTTGCGAGCCAGGTGGGCCTGGCCAGGAGAAAGACGCAGTAGACTGCCTATCACGGAGGGGGTTCTTGGAGCTGTGTAGCCCACCAGGGAGCACCTGAAGATCATGAAAGCTCCCAACCTGCTGGGCAGAGTGCACCCAGACAATTTTGTCTACCTGTCCTTTCTCCTGAGCAGTAAGCTCTGTGCAGTCCTTGCCCCTTTAGCATCCCTCTTGCTAAGGCCTTCCTTGTTAGGAAGTCTCTCAGACTGCCCGCCTTTCTTTTGTCCCAGAGCAGCCATATATGGATTCCTGCTTTCTACAAGCAGCTGGAATCTCATTCTCTTCAGGAATTCTGCCTGTCTTAGCTTTCAAACCCCCTAATTATGAGAGTATCAGGCAAGCACCATGAAATGTAGGTTTGTGCTCCTAGAGCAGATCTCCGGAGTTAGGTATTCAGCAGTCCGAGGTCTCCACTCCCTCCTTGCTCTGTTTCTCTTTATCCTGCCAGTGAGCTGGGGTGGGGGAAGGGCTTGGGTCCTGCCTGGCCACAGCTTTAGTACATTACCCTGTTCTGTGAGGTTGGCTCTTTTCTCCAGGTGTATGCAGTTTGGCACAGTCCTCTTTCATGTTGCTCTTTCAGGAGTAGTTGTATCTGTTATATTTTTGTATTATATGCTGTTTTAGGAGGAAGCCTCTGTCTCACCTCTCATGCCGCCATCTTTAATCTCCCATGGATACTGTGCTTTAAAGGTAATTTAAGAGGCTTTACAGGGGTAATTTTAGTTATAAATGACTTGTATGTAGGAGGTTAAAACTTAATTCCTTCCTCATAAAACACAATTCCTCATGTGCCGTGTTTCCTCCTTCATTATACTAAAGGTCAGATCATGTCTCCCAAACATGAATTCATATAAGATGCCAGGTATGACTCAGTTCAAAATGAGTTATTTTTGTCATAAACACCAGTAAAGTAAATGGGCTCCATTGCATTTATTTGTAGGGTAGGGTTGTGCCAATGTTGGAATTTGGTGGTGGAGAAGGGAGACACCTGGTCTGAATCTTCTTTGGGTGGTTTTAATTCTCACTTCAGTCAATCAGCAAAACTCTACAAGTGTCTGGTAAGTGCCTGGCTGAGGGCTTCTCTCTCCAGTCCTGACCAGGTGCTTGTCAGTGCAGAGTTCACCTACCAGCTCTGTTCTCTCCACCTCGCTGTCTTTCCTCCTCACTTATTTCTAGCTCCCCTTCAATACCAAATGTATAAATGAATGTACAGTCAGGTTTAGTGGGCCAGTCATTTTTGGTCTTCTTAAGACCTGACACAGACCCACTAGAATAACTGCACAATTTAAAATGCATACTTCCTCACGCCCTCAACAGAAACATGTGGAAAATACAGAGTCTTAGAATCATAGTCTGTTAGAGCTTTGAGATGCCTTACAAGTCATCTGACCCAGTTTCCTGATTTTAAAGATCTAGAAGGTGAGAACCGGAAAGTTTTCTCAAGGTTGCACAGCCTTAGTAACAGTTTTTCTCACTATTGCTTCAGTTCCTCTGGAGAAGTTTAAATAAACATTATATGTAGATCAGAGTGACAGAAAGGGAGCCTCTAATTTTCTATAAAAATATTCTTAGAAAATTGGATCTTTAGTCCTGGGTATCACATAGCCTACACTTACCTCTTTCAGCCCCGAAAGAAAACGTTATGCTAATAAAATACTTGCAAATTTAGGAAAACGCATCATGGTAGTCAATCCATGGCTAAGTGTATTGCTGAAACTGAGAAGGTTCTTACCAAAGGCGCAAAAAGTGAAGGAGATGCTTTAAGAGGTATTCTTGAATGAAAAGCTGCCTACATTTGTGGTGGGAAAAAGGCTTCCTCATGTATGTGCTCAACAGGGCAAAAACCAGAGCCAAAGCCACAACTGGGAGACCTACCTTATCTCTTTGAACATATTAAGGACACCCAATGTGGGTTCACTGTGGTGAGCACCTTTCTCCTTTGAACATGACAATGAAGTTCTTTTAAGAGAAAAAACCTTGGTAGATTCAGCAATTGTGAAACTGTTGTGATGGGATTTTTTTTTTAAAGACTACCGACAACCACCACCAAAAAAATACCCCCAAACAAAGGCAAGGGCTGATTCTTCATGATCACTGCGTGTTGGTACTTTGGCTATTGTTATCACTACATTGGTTATTGGAGATGGGGATGAACAGAAAGGGATTGGTGGCTATGGGCATTAAAGTTATTCTGAAAAGATTCCTGGAGGAGATGAGTATGAAACAATTTTGAAGGAGGGGTGAGAACTAGTTAGACTTTGGGGTAACTTGGGTTAATATTTCTGGCAAATCAGTTGGAATCTTGAAAGACTTTCACTTGTAAATAGCAGCCTAATCTGGTTTGTTGTTCCCAGGTTATTGATATTCTGTGGAGTGACCCCAAAGGCAAAAAAGGCTGTTACCCAAACACAAATCGAGGAGGAGGCTGCTATTTTGGGCCAGATATTACCTCCAAGATTCTTAACAAATATCAGCTGAAGATGCTGATTAGGTCCCATGAATGTAAGCCCGAAGGGTATGAAATCTGCCATGACGGGAAGGTAAGCTAACATCATCAGTGGCATTGTCACAGATCCTCCTCTGCGCATAGTCTTGCTTCATGGGATGTGTCTGACCTAGAGGCCCATGGGAAGATATCTTCTCCATTACTAAAACAGAAGGCCATGCTTTGGGACACACAAATAGGAGACAGTAGGGTTCACACAGCTTGTTTGCAGGGGCCTCACTGTCCCTCACCCTAAGAGAGATTCTGCCTCTTTCCCTGATCTTCCCTAATCCCAGAGATAAAAATTCTGACACGTGTCCTTATGTAGACACCAAGAAAGGCTTTGTTATTTACTAACTACAGAGCAGCTCTCCGGGACAGTGGGGTTACACATGTCCTTTCCTCATAGAGCACATAAAAATCCTATCTGCTCTTGTTCACCTTTTGTACTTTGTGCAGCGACGAGCCATAAAACACACCTCTCTCTTCTACACACTGAGTAGGCGATCTCTAGCAAATCCCCTGCTGCAGCCGCTAAGTGTGTTGTACTCCTTCGGTAGTGTCTGATAAGGCTAGAAGAGGTGAGGGATGAGGAACTGGTTTCTTGTCCCAAGTTGTCCTGCGATGTCCCTTTTCAAATAGAGAGCAGCAGTAAATAAAAAGGAATGCCAAATTGTGTGGCATTTCCTTCTATTTCAAAACTCACTTTTCTTAACTTTATTAGTTCATTTTAGGGTCTTACTAATATTATGGGATGGTTAAGGCAAATATTATCTAGGGTTTCTTTATAATAAGAAAACAGTGAGAAAATGGCTTGTCTAAAGTGATAGGCACATGAGGACAGAACTGGGCCTGAGCCAGGTTTACCCTCCCATCATCTACCATGGCTCCAAGGCCGGTTCCTTCCCAACCCAATGGCCATGCTCCCTTAGTCTAGCCACTATTTCTCTGCCCTTAAAGCACTGGTTTTGTGGGGGACCCTGAACCCTCTGAATCAGTCACCTCCAAGCAAAAGCAAAAGACTGTGATACTAGACAAGTTTTATTTTGAATGCTCAAATATCACAGGGAAAGAAAACAAAGGCTTTACCCCCTTGGGAAATAAGAATTTGCAAAACCGAGCACCGTGGAGGATTCTAAGATACAGAACTGAAATTGTACCAGGATGGCAAGGCCATGCACTGTGGGCATGAGTGGCTAGAATTTGGTCCTCCTTGGGACACTGATTTAAAAGCCTTGTTTCTTTCCAGTGGAATCACAGGAAATCCTGTCAGGCTTGGATAATCAGTATGGATTTTGAACTTCGGTTTTTGCTTTTAAAGAATCGAACTATTTCTGACTTGATTGAAGGACCTTGTGAGAACTAACTCCATGTGAATCTCACCCTCTTTCTTTAATCAGGTTGTTACTATATTTTCTGCTTCTAATTATTATGAAGAAGGCAGCAATCGAGGAGCTTACATCAGAATGGGATATGGTACAGCCCCTCGATTTTACCAGTATCAAGTAACTAGGGCAACATGCTCGAGGCCTCTTTACCAAAGGTGTGTATACTCTAAGGAGAATGCTGAGCACTGAGGACCAGGTGGACCCAGTCCAGGGTGATGGAGAGCAGCCACAGGAGTGAAGACAAGTAGTTACTGGTTACTCCTTGGTATAACCACAGGGGTTAAGTGTGTCTCTCTGTGTGATGGCTTTCATAGGTTATTTTCCTTGTCATCCTTTACCATTATCTTTTTTAGATTTTTTTCAGTATAAGATGAATATGTTTATTGTTAAGAAGTGAGAGAAAACAAAGATGTATAAAGACAATGTTAATGATCTTCTCTCCCCTTACTCCTCAATAATCCTTTTCCCAGTGACAACTGAAACTAATAACCTGGAGTGGAACCTTCCACCTTCTTCTTGCTCCTACAAAAACAGACATGCAATTATTCATTCATTGAATAAAAAAATTTTGAGCACCTACTATGTGTCAGACACTGGTCTAGGCATAGGTAATAGAGCAATAAACAAAATAGGCAAAAGTCCTTTCCCTCCCTCATCAAATGCATCCCAATGGGAGGAGAAAGGCAGTAAACGACATACACACATCTTTTAACAAAGATAGAATCACACTGCACACTCTATTCTACAAATGCCTTTTGTTTCCTAAAGATTGTATTGTGAACATTTCTCCAAGTTTGTACAGGTTACTCTTTTTAGTAGATTTACATAATATTCTGTAGTATACATGTGCCATAACTATTACAGAGTGACTAAATCTTAATTAATGGCCATCCAGACTGGTTCCAGGATTTGGCAGTTAAAAATAATGCTATAACAAACATTCCTGTGTGTGTGTGTACACATACATATACATACATATATCCATAAGTTTTAGTGTTTTTTTAATGTGAGATTTCAAAATTTAGGATTTACATGTTTAAAATTTTGCTAGATATGCCAAAAGACCTGTAACAATTAACAATTTGAGAAACAACATCATTTTTCTGCAACCTCATTAGTCTCAGATCATATTACCCTTCTTAATTTTTGCCAAGATGATGCATGAAAATGACAAATTTCATTGCTTTAATTAGCATTTTTAAAAAGCTGTATTTACCCATTGATGTTTTTGGACATTGCATTTTCTCTTCCTTGAATTTCCTATTTATATTATTCCCCTGTTTTATTTTGGGTTGCTTGTCAATTTCTGATCAATTTTTAGGAGCTCTTTGCATATGAGGGATAAAGGATTTTTATGGGCACATTGCATATTTTGTTAGTGTTTGCTTTAGTTCTATGAAATCACATTTTATTTATGATTTCATCATAACTTTTGGATTTTCACCTTTGTTGGAAAATGTCTACAACACCAATTTATATAATTTGTATATATGTATACATATATATAAATTAATTTCAAATTTATTTAACAACTTTGTTGAGACGTAATTCATACACCGCCAACTTTACCAATTTAACATATACAATTCAGTGTATTTAGTACATGTATAGAGTTGTGCAACCATCACCATAATCTAATTTTTGAATATTTTTGCTATCCTAAAAAGAAAATTCGTACCTATTAGCCATCACTTACCAGTCACCTGCCCCCATCACAACTCTAGACAACCATGAATCTACTTTCTGTCTATAGATTTGTTTATTCTGGACACTTCATTTAAATAGGGTCACACAATATGTGGTCTTTTGTGACTGGCTTCTTTCACTCAGTACAATGTTTCTGAGGTTCATTCATGTTGTATTATGTATCAGTACTTCATCCCTTTCTATGGCCAAATAATATTCCATTGTATAGATATGCCACATTTTCCTTGACCATTGAACAGCTAGTGGAAATTTGGGTTGTTTCCACTTTTTGGCTACTATGAATAATGCTGTTTTGAACATTGGTGAACAAGGTTTTGTACATACATATGTTTTCATTTCTCTTGTTTATATACCTGAAAATGGAATTGCTGGCTTATATGGTAATACTATGTTCAATATTTTGAGGAACTTGCAAGATTTTTTCCCAAAGGGCTATACAATTTTACATTCCCACCAGCACTGTATGAGGATTCCAATTTCTCCACCTCCTTGCCAACCCTTGTTATGATGTCTTTTTGATTATAGCCATCTTAGTGGATGTGAGGTAGAATCTCATTGTGGTTTTTGTTTGCATTTCCTTAATGACCAATAATATTGAAGATCTTTTCATGTGCTTATTGGACATTTGTATATTTTCTTTGGAGAAATATCTATTTCAGATCCTTCTTCCATTTTTAATGCATATTACTCTTTTTATTATTGCATTGTTAGAATTCTTTATATACCCTATATACATGTCACTTATTAGATATATGATTTGCAGATAGTCTCTCCCATTCTCTGGAATGTCTTTTCCCTTTCTTGATGGTATTATTTGTTGCATAAAAGTTTTTAGTTTTGATGAAATCCAATATATATTTTTTCTTTTTTGCTTCTGCTTTTGGTATTATATCTCAGAAGCCAGTGCTTAACTCAAAGTCATGAGGATTTATTCCTATGTTTTCTTCTAAGAATTTTATAGATGAAGCTCTTATATTTGTGTGTCTGATAAATTTTGAGTTAATTTTTGTATATGGTGTGAGGTAAGGATCCAGATTTATTCTTTTATACATGTGGATATCTAGTTGTCCCAACACTATCAGTTGGAAAGAATGCCCTTCCTGCATTTAATTGCTCATCCATGAGAAATAACTCCATGACACACTTGTTAAAAATCAATTGATTATAAAGGTATAGGTTTATTTCTGGACTTTAAATTGTATTCCATGATCTATATGTCTGTTCTAATGCTAGTATAACATGCTGTCCTGATTACTATAGCTTTGTAGTAAGTTTTGAAACTGGGAAATATGAGCCAAACTTTGTTCTTTTAAAAGATTGTTTTGGTTATTTTAGGTCCCTGGCATTTCCATATGAATTTCAGAATTAGTTTGTCACCTTCTGCAAAAATGCCAGCTGGGATTTTGATAGGGATTATTTTGAATCTATAGATGAATTTGGTGTCTATTGCCATCTTAACAATATGAAGTCTTCCAGTCTATGAACATGGAATATTGTTCTACTTATTTAAATCTTTAATTTCATCGGACAATGTTGTATGCTTTTCAGTATAGAGAAGTCTTAGACTTCTTTTATTAAATTCATTTCTAAGTATTTTCTTTTTGGTGCTACAGTGAGTGGAATTGTTTTTCTTAATTACATTTTTGGATCTTTCATTTCTAGTGTATAGAACTATAGTTCATTTTTGTATATCATGCAATCTTGATGAACTTGTTTATTAGTTCTGATAGATTGTAGTGGATTCCTTGGGATTTTCCATATACAAAATCATAGTATTTGTGAATGGATATAGTTTTGCTTCTTTTCTAATCTGGATGTCTTCTACTACTTTTTCTTGCTTAACTTCCCTGGCTAGAACTCCAGACCAATGTTGAATAGAAGTAGTGAGAGCAGATATCCTTGCCTTTTTCCTTATCTTAAGAGGAACACATTCAGTCTTTCACCATTAAGTATATTAGCTATGTGTTTTTTGTAGATGCCCCTTGTCAGGCTGAGGAAGTTCCCTTCTATGTCTAGTTTGTTGAGTGTTTTAATCATGAAAGAGTGTTGGATTTTGTCAGATACTTTCTCTGCATCTATTGAGATGATCACACAGTTTTTTTCTTATTAAATGCTATATTACACTTATGGATTTCAGATGTTAAACAAACCTTGCATTCTTGGGATAAATCCCACATGTTCATGGTTTATAATCTCTTTTATATGTTGCTGGTTGCAGCTTGCTAGCATTTTTTTTTATTGAAATATTGTTGATATACAATCTTATATTGGTTTTAAGTATACAGCATAGTCGTTCAACAGTGGTTCAATGTTAAATCCTCACCCCCACTAGTGCAGTTACTATCTGTCAACATAAGATGTTACAGTGCTAACATTTTTGGGAGGATTTTCCATCTATAGTCATAAGAAATATTGGTATGTAGTTTTCTTGTGATCATTGTCTGTTTTTATGTCAGGGTAATACTGGCTTCATGTAATTAGATAGGTAATATTCCCACCCGTTCTATTTTTTGGAAGAGTTTGTGAATAATTGGTATTAGTTCTTCTTTAAACATATGGTAGAATTCACCAGTGAAGCCATTTGTGAGAAGTTGTTTTATTACTTATTCAATCTTTTTACTTGTTCTTGGTATATTCAGTTTTTCTATTTCTTCTGAGTCAGTTTTTGTAGTTTGTATCTTTATAGGAATTTGTCCATTTCATTTAGGTTATATAATTTGTTGATGTACAATTGCTCATAGTATTCACTTATAATCCTTTTTATTTCTGTAAGGTCAGTTGTGATGACCTCTCTTTCATTCCTGATTTTAGAAATTTGAGTCCTCCTTTTTCTTGGCCAGTCTTGCTCAAGGTTTGTCAATTTTTCTGATCTTTTGAAAGAACCGATTTTTTGGTTTTGTTAGTTTCTCTATTGTTTTTATGTTCACCACTTTATTTATAGGCACACCTTGGAGATATTGTGGGTTCGGTTCCAGACTACCACAATAAAACAAATATTGCAATGAAGCAAGTCAAGTGAATTTTTTTGTTTCTCAGTACATATAAAAGTTATGTTTATACTATATTATAGTCTATTAAGTGTGCAATAGCATTATGTCTAAAAAAATTACATGTATCAATTAAAAAATACTTTTTTGCTAACCATCATCTGAGCTTTCAGCAAGTTGTAATCTTTTTACTAGTGGAGGGTCTTGCTTCAATGTTGATGGCTGCTGACTGATCAAGGTGGTGTTTGCTGAAGGTTGGGGTGGCTGCAGCAGAATGGGGGAACAATGACATTTACTATATCGATTGACTCTTCCTTTTACAAATGATTTCTTTGTAGTGTGCAATACTGTTTAATAGCATTTTACCCACAATAGAACTTCTTTTAAAATTGGAGTCAGTCTTCTCAAACCATGCTGCTGCTTTATCAACTAAGTCTATGCAATACCCTAAATCCTTTGTTGTCATTTCAACGATCTTCATGGCATCTTCACTGGAAGTAGATTCCATCTCAAGAAACCACTCTTTGCTCATCCATAAGAAGCAACTCTTCATCCATTGAAGTTTTATCATGAGATGGAAGCAATTCAATCACGTCTTCAGGTTACATTCTAATTCTAGTTCTCTTGCTATTCCCACCACATTTGCAGTTATTTCCTCCACTGAAGTCTTGAACCCCTCAAAGTCATCCATGAGAGCTGGAATCAACTTCTAAACTCCTGTGAATGCTGGTATTTTAACAACTTCTCATGAGTCACAAATGTTCTTAATGGCATATAGAATGGTGAATCCTTTCCAGAAGGTTTTCAATTTACTTTGCCCAGATCCATTAGAGGAATCACTATCTATGGCAGCTATAGCCTTACAAAATGTATTTTTTGAATAATAAGACTTGAAAGTCAAAATTACTCCATGATCCATGAGCTGCGGAACGGATGTCGTATTAGCAGGCATGAAAACAATATTGATTTTGTTGTATATCTCCAGTGGAGCCCTTGGATGACAAGGGGCATTGTCAATGAGCAGCCATATTTTGAAAGGAATCTTTTTTTCTGAGAGTAGGTCTCAATGGTGGGCTTAAAATATTCACTAAACCATGTTGTAAACAGATGTACTGTCATCCAGGCTTTGTTTTTCCATTTCTAGAGCACAGACAGTAGATTTAGCATTATTGTCAAGGGCCCTGGATTTCTCAGAGTGGTGAATGAGGATTGGTTTCAATTTGAAGTCACCAGCTGCATTCATCCCTAACAACAGTCAGTCTGTCCTTTGAAGCTTTGAAATCAGGCATTGACTTCTCCTTTCTAACTATGGAAGTTCTAGATGCCATCTTCTTCCAATAGAAGGCTGTTTTCATTTACAATGAAAATCTGTTGTTTAATGTAGCCACCTTCATTATTTTAGCTACATCTTCTGGATAACTTGCTTCTTCACCTGGCTTTTTAAAAAATTTTATTATTATTTTTTAAATAATTTATTTTGGTATCATTATTCTACAATTACATGTGCAATATTATGGTTATTAAAATACCCCCTTCATCAGGTCCCCCCACCAACCCCATTACAGTCACTGTCCATCAGCGTAGTGAGATGCTATAGAATCACTACTTGTCTTCTCTGAGTTGTATAGCCTTCCCTGCACCCCCCCCAACATTACATCTGCTAATCATAATGCCCATTTTTCCCCCTTATCCTTCCCTTCCCACCCATCTTCCCCAGCCCCTTCCCCTTTGGTAACTATTAGTCCGTTCTTGGGTTCTGTGAGTCTGCTGCTGTTTTGTTCCTTCAGTTTTTTTCTTTGTTCTTATACTCCACATATGAGTGAAATCATCTGATCCTTGTCTTTTTCGGCTTGGCTTATTTCACTGAGCATAATACCCTCTAGCTCCATCCATGTTGTTGCAAATGGTAGGATTTGTTTTCTTCTTATGGCTGTATAATATTCCATTGAGTATATGTACCACATCTTCTTTATCCATTCATCTACTGATGGACACTTAGGTTGCTTCCATTTCTTGGCTATTGTAAATAGTGCTGCGATAAACATAGGTGTGCATCTGTCTTTTTCAAATGGGCTGCTGCATTCTTAGGGTAAATTCCTAGGAGTGGAATTCCTGGGTCAAATGGTATTTCTATTTTGAGTTTTTTGAGGAACCTCCATACTGCTTTCCACAATGGTTGAACTAATTTGCAGTCCCACCAGCAGTGTAGGAGGGTTCCCTTTTCTCCACATCCTCACCAACATTTGTTGTTGTTTGTGTTTTGGATGTTGGCCATTCTCACTGGTGTGAGGTGATATCTCATTGTGGTTTTAATCTTCATTTCTCTGATGATTAGCGATGTGGAGCATCTTTTCATGTGCCTGTTGGCCATCTGAATTTCTTCTTTGAGAAGTGTCTATTCATGTCCTCTGCCCATTTCTTAATTGGATTATTTGCTTTCTGTTTGTTAAGGTGCATGAGTTCTTTATATATTTTGGATGTCAACCCTTTATCAGATACGTTTTTTATGAATATATTCTCCCATACTGTAGGATGTCTTTTTGTTCTACTGATGGTGTCCTTTGCTGTACAGAAGCTTTTCAGCTTGATATAGTCCCACTTGTTCATTTTTGCTTTTGTTTCCCTTGCCCGGGGAGATATGTTCATGAAGTTGCTCATGTTTATGTCCAGGAGATTTTTGCCTATGTTTTTTTCTAAGAGTTTTATGGTTTCATGACTTACATTCAGGTCTTTGATCCACCTTGAGTTTACCTTTGTGTATGGGGCTAGACAGTAGTCCAGTTTCATTCTCTTACATGTAGCTGTCCAGTTTTTCCAACACCAGCTGCTGAAGAGGCTGTCATCTCCCCATTGTATATCCAAGGCTTTTATCAAATATTAATTGACTGTATATGTTTGGGTTAATGTTTGGATTTTCTATTCTGTTCCGCTGGTCTGTGGGTCTGTTTTTGTGCCAATACCAAATTGTCTTGATTACTGTGGCTTTGTAGTAGAGCTTGAAGTCAGGGAGTGTAATTCCCCCTGTTTTATTCCTCCTTCTCAGGATTGCTTTGGCTATTCGGGGTCTTTTGTGGTTCCATATGAATTTTAGAATTATTTGTTCCAGTTCATTGAAGAAAGCTGTTGGTAGTTTGATAGGGATTGCATTGAATTTGTAGATAGCTTTAGGTAGTATAGCCATTTTGACAATATTTATTCTTCCTAGCCAAGAGCATGGGATGCATTTCCATTTGTTAGTGTCCTCTTTAATTTCTCTTAGGAGTGTCTTGTAGTTTTCAGAGTACAGGTCTTTCACTTCCTTCGTTAGGTTTATTCCTAGGTATTTTATTCTTTTTGATGCAATTGTGAATGGAATTGTTTTTCTGATTTCTCTTTTGGTTAGTTCATCGTTAGTGTATAGTAAAGCAACAGATTTCTGTGTGTTAATTTTGTATGCGGCAACTTTGCTGAATTCAGATATTAGTTCTAGTAGTTTTGGAGTGGAGTCTTTAGGGTATTTTTTATGTACAATATCATGTCATCTGCAAATAGTGACAATTTGACTTCTTCTTTACCAATCTGGATGCCTTGTATGTCTTTGTTTTGTGTGATTGCTGTGGCTAGGACCTCCAGTACTATGTTGAATAACAGTGGAGAGAGTGGGCATCCTTGTCTTGTTCCCGATCTTAGATGAAAAGCTTTCAGCGTCTCGCCGTTAAGTATGATGTTAGCTGTGGGTTTGTCATATATAGCCTTTATGATGTTGAGGTACTTGCCCTCTATACCCATTTTGTTGAGAGTTTTAATCAGGAATGGATGCTGAATTTTGTCAAATGCTTTTTCAGCATCTATGGAGATGATCATGTGGTTTTTGTTCTTCTTTTTGTTGATGTGGTGGATGATGTTGATGGATTTTCGAATGTTGTACCATCCTTGCATCCCTGGGATGAATCCCACTTGATCGTGGTGTATGATCCTCTTGATGTATTTTTGAATTCGGTTTGCTAATATTTTGTTGAGTGTTTTTGCCACCTTGCATTTTTATGTTATGGAGACACCCTCTTCCCCTAAACTTCATGAACCAATCTCTGCTAGCTTCAAACATTTCTTCTGCAGGTTCCACAACTTTCTCAGCCTTCATAGAATTGAAGAGGATTAGGGTCTGGCTATGGATTACACTTTGGCTTAAGGGAAAGTTGTGGCTGGTTTGGCCTTCTATCCAGACCAATCAAACTTTCTCCATATTGGCAACAACGCTGCTTGATTTTCTTATCATTTGTGTGTTTGCTGGAGTAGCACTTTACATTTCCCTCAAGAACTTCTTTGATTCACTACTTGGCTATTGGGTGCAAAAGGACTAGCTTTCGGCCTGTCTTGTCTTTTGACATGCCTTCCTCACTAAGCTTAATCATTTCCAGTTTTTTTTTAAAGTGAGGGATGTGTGACTCTTCCTTTCACTTCAACACTTACAGACCATTATAGGGTTATTAACTGGCCTAATTTCAGTATTGTTGTGTCTCAGGGAAAAGGAAGGCCAAGAAGAGGGAGAGAGATGGAACAGTTGGTGGGTGGAGCAGTCAGAAAATACACACTTTTTAATTTCACTGTCATATGGGCGTGGCTCACAGTACTGAAAAACAATTACCAATAGTAACATCAAAGATCACTGATCACAGATCACCATAACAAATATAATAATAATGAAAATGTTTGAAATACTGTGAGAATTACCAAAGTGTGACACAAAAGCATGAAATGCGCAAATGCTATTGGAAAAATGACACCAGTAGGCTTGCTTGATGCAGGGCTGGCACAAACCTTCAATTTTTAAAAAACAGTATCTGCAAAGTGCAACAAAACAAAGTGCAATGAAATGTGTATGCCTGTATTTTTCCTCTAGTCTTTATTCTTTCCATTCTTCTGCCTGCTTTGGGTTTAGTTTACTTTCTTTTCTTCTCTAGTTTTTTAAGGTAGAGATTATGTTATTAAGCTCTTTGTTCTTTTTTAATATGGTCATTTATAGGTATCAGTTTCCATCTAAGCACTGTTTTAGTTGCATCTCATATGTTTTAGCATGTTGTATTTTAATTTGCATTCATCTTAAAGTATTTTCTAATTTCTCTTGTGATTTCTTCTTTGACCCATTTGTTTTTTAGGATTGTGTTGTTTAATTTCCTCATACTCGCAATTTGCCCAAATTTCTTTGTTATTAATCTCTAATTTACCTCTCTTGTAATCAGAAAAGATACTTTGCATGACCTTTATAATTTCAAATCTGTTGAAGCTTATATTATGGCCTGGCATAGGATGTCTTGTGGAGAATGTTCCATAGGTACTTTAGAAAAATGTGTATTCATTGTTGTTGGCTAGAGTGTTTCATACATATCTGTTATATTTAGTTGGTTTATAGTGCTGCTCAAATGTTTTATATCCTTTTTTATTTTCTGCCTAGTTGTTCTATCCATTACTGAAAGTAGAGTATTGAAGATCCCAACAATTATTGTTAAATTTTCTATTTCTCCCTTTATTCTGTCAGGTTTTGCTTCATGTAGTTTTAGGCTCTGTTTTTAGATTTGTATAGATTTATAATTGTTTTATCCTCTTGACTGAATGACTCTTTTAGCATTATAGAATTTCCCTCTTTATCTGTAGTAGTAGCTTTTGTCTTAAAGGCTATTCTGTCTACTATTAGTCTGGCCACTTTAACTCTCTGATGGTTGCTGTTTGCATGGTATATCTTTTTTTGTCCTTTTTCCTTTTAGCTCTGTGTCTTTGAAACTAATTTGTGCCTCTTATAGATGGATATAGTTGGATCTTCTTGTTTTTTAATCCAGTCTCAGTCTCTGCTTTTTTATTTTTTAAAATCCATTCACATATAATGTTATTATTGATATGGCTGGATTTACACCTGCCATTTTGCCTTTTTTTTTTTTTTTGGTTATGTGACTCAAGACTACTTTATTCCTGTGTTCCTCCTGTATTTTGAATTTATTTTTGTAATGATTTGGGGTAGAAGTTTAGCTTCTAGACAGCTAGCCAACTATGCTAGCACCATTCTAAAAAATTTTCCTTTTCTACTGAATCATAGTACATCCTTTTCCATATATATTGCTCCCATATATAGTTTGCTGTGTTTACAAAATTTCTGTTATGTTCTAATCATGTATCTGTCTCCTTTTGTCAATACCTGCTGTTTCTTTTTTCAATAACATATGGTAAATTTCAATATCTGCTGTAACAGATCCCTCCTTATTTTCCTTCCTTTTCAAAATTCTTATTCTCAGATATTGTTTGTGTGAATCTTTGAAATGAAAAAGAAAACAGCAATGAAAATTCTTTAAAAATTTTACGAAACATGCACACACATACATACATATATATACATTCATTACCTAGTAAGGTGGTATACATGAAGTCAGGCAATTCATTTAAAATAGAAACTGGTAAGTGGTAACATAGCACATTAAAATGAAACAGAACAGGATGATTTATGTTTTGTTATATAATAATTGTTTTGTTAACACAGGGTGAATATTATGGAAAGTAGTGCCATCAGGATGTTAAAAGAGAGAATGATTTCACAAAAAACCGACCTCATTCATGCTTTCCAGCTTCAAGACTGCAATAAATCAGGTAATAAGATTATGTAATGCCTACCATTTCAAAACATACCAGATTACATACATATCAATTTTCATTTTCTTTGCTTCCTTAAGATTTCAGTTCTCTATTTTTACTAGTGAGGAATAATAGAGATAAAATATATATATATAATCTATTACATGCTTGGAAAAAGGCATATTCCCCCTTTCCAGGAAGCTTCTTTCAACTTAAGAAAACAATAACCCTGAATTAGACTTTTAGTCTGTTGGTAACTCAGGCTAGATACTCTGGAAGGCCCTCCTGTTAAGAAACAGCTAGATTCTAGGGGAAACAGAATTTTAATGCATTTACCAGCCTCACAGTAAGATCAATCTCTAAGGTCCATCTCCTCTCCCCATGAAAGGTTTTTTGAAACCACATCTGGAAACATGTGGCAGCAAGCAAGCACAAAAGGCTGGACTTTCCTGGGGAAAATGCTGATTTCAGTGTAGCAGTCAATCCTGAGGCTAAACCATAGGATGGTAGAAAGATGGATAAGCTGAATTTGAGACTTCCACATTAAGCCTGGCCCCTCAAAGTGGCTAAAGTAGTCCTGTGTGTGTATTGCCCCTTGACTTCTGGGAAGGAAATGCAAACCCATCTTAATGGGAAGCATCTCTAATTTTAGCCACAAGTACATCCAGAGATTAAGATCAATCATGAGCTCATAACCAAAGACTGCAAAACAATCAAGTAGACAAGCTACCATGAGTAAGGCAGAAAAAACCAAAACAGATTTAGTTCCCCAAAGACATCAGGTATTGGAATTATCAAATACAAAATAAAAAATAACTAAGAAATGTTTGAAGAAGTGAAAGATGAAATCACAAACATGCATTTGAAAATTATTTGAAGAACCAAACAGATATAAAAACATACTTGTTAAAAAAAATGAGTAGGTTAAACAGAAGATTAGATACTGCTTGAGAAAGAATTAGAATGATTAATAATTATAGACAGTAAGATGTACAGGTTTAACATACATCTAATCAGGATCCCCAAAAGAGGGGATATAAGAGAGGATGTATTTGAAATGATAATGTCTGAGACATTCCCTGAACTGATGAAAGACTCAGATTCATAGGTAAAAAGGAACAGTGATTCTCAAACAGGATAAATAAAATTAAATCTAAACCTACATACACTTGTGGTGAAACGACGGCATGCCAACAGCAGAGAGAAAATATTAAAATACAAGCAGAGAGGAAACACACATTGCTACAAACAGACAGTTAAACTGATATCAGACTTCTCAACAGTTTCAATAGAAGCCAGCAGACAGTGAAGTTATATATACAAAACATTGAAAATAAACTCAGAAAAGATAAAACTTGAAAACACTAACAAAAACAAACTTGAAACAGCTCTATCAATATCAGATTAAGTAGACCTCAAGGAAATATACACTACTAGAAATAAAAAGGGATACTTTATAAGGTAAATTATTCAGTTGCCAATTAAATCCATTCTAAACATATATGCACCTATTAATATAGCCTCAAAATATGTAAAACAAAAATGGACAGAACAAACTGAAGTAGAAAACTCTACCATCATAGCAGTAGATTTTCATACTCTTCTCTCAGGAACTGAAAGAATAAACAGATAAAAAAGTTAGCGAATATTCCCTAAAAGACTTATATAGAACTCTGCACCCAACATTGCAGAATATATATTCTTGTCAAGCACAAGTGGAGCATTTACAAAATTGACCATAAACTGGAACATAAAGTAAATCTTAATAAATTTTGTATTGGAATATACAAAATAAATTCTCTGACATAGTGAATTGAGCAATAGCAAAAGGTAACCAGAAAATCACCTTGGACCTACAATTCTAAATAACCCTTGGATCAAAGAAGAAATCACAGTGGAAATTAAAATGCTAAAACTGAGTAATAATGAAGATGCAACATATTAGACTTACAGAATACAAATTAGAGAGTCATTGATAACCCTAAATGCATATATTTTACAAGATGAAACTATGATCAACAAAGTAAAAAAAAAATGGTTATTTAAAGAAACTGGTAAAGTTGATAAAACTCTGGTAAGGAAAGAGAGAGAGAGACAAATTGAAAGATTGAGGGAGAAATAACCAATGTCAGAGTTGAAAGGTGGGACATTACTATAGACTTCACAGATATTAAAAAGCTCACAAGATGTATTATGGAAACTCTTATGCTAATGAACTGAAACTTTAGATTAAATGGACAAATTCCTAAAATACATGTGAACACCCCCACACACATGCCCAAAACTGACACAAAAAGAAATAGAAAATCTGAACAATCCTCTAACTATTGAAGAAATTGGATCTGAAATTTTGAAACTTTCTACAAAGAAAGCTCTGAGCTCAGATAACATTACTAGCCATTATAATATACATTTAAGAAACAAAAATTGTCTCACACAAATTCTTAGAGGATAGAAATAGAGGGAACACTTTCAAGAATATTTTAGGAGGTCAGCATAAGAAGAAGCCAAAAGAAGAACATTATAGAAAAGAAAAATTAAAAACTAATATCACTCATAAATTTAGATGGAAAAAATTTCAGATGAAATATTAGCAAAAGGCTAATGTATCACAACTAAGTTTGCTTTATTCTAGGAATGCTAGGAATTCTAGGTTGTTTTAACATTAAAAAATCAGTATAATTTGCTAGTTTAATAAAATTAAAGAAATCATGTAATTGTCTCAGAATAAGAAAAAATTGTTGAATGTGTTTTGCCCTGGTTTTAAAAAACATCTAGAAAACTAAAAGCAGACTCATGTAATTGTATATTAATGATACCAAAAAGAAATTTTAAAAATATGAGGAAAGCATGAGGTAGATCTAAAATCCTACTCACTTGTATACCCCTACCATCTTTGAATCCATCAACCTGAAAGTCCTGTTTTCAGGGATATAATTTCAATTTCATTCATCCCTTTAAAAAACAGCATGACTTTGAAATTATTTCTATGATGTCCTCAAGCATGGTCATGCACCAGAAGTCCCTGACTTGTTCACCTAGAATTCTGGGATTGATCTAATGAATAGCATAGTGATTATAGACAACACTACTGTCTTATAAACTTCAGAGCTGCCAAGAGACTAGATCTTAATTGTTCCTGTCACAGAAAAAGAAATGACAGTTATGTGATGGGATAGATGTTTTAGCTAACAATCAGGAGTAACCACATTATAATTTATAAATGTATCAAAACAATATGTTGCATACATTAAACTTACCCAATGTTATATGTCAATTATATCTCAGTTAAAATAAATTTCAAAAAGCAAAAAAAAGACAAAAAACTAAAAGCAGAAACAAACTTGCTTAATCTCATAAAGGATATCTGCCTGAGCCTATAGAAAATAGCATACTTAATGGAGAAGTGTTGAAACATTTCCTTCTAAGATTGGGAATGTGGGAGGATGCTGTGAAAGACTGAATAATGCTCTTTTGCCCAATATGTCCACATCCTAATTCCCAGAATCTGTGAATGCATATATTTTACAAGATGAAACTATGATCAACAAAGTTGGCTAAAGGGACTTGGCAGATGTGATTAAATTAAGGATCTCAACCCAAGGAGGCTATCCTGCATTATCTAGGTGGATCCAATGCAATCACAGTGGTCCTTAATAAGAGAGGCATGGGAGGAGTCAAGAGTCAGAGGGAAGGTGATATGATGATGGAAGTAGATATTGAAATGATGCACTTTGAAAATGGAGGAGGGGGCCCCATACCAAAGAATATAGGCAGCCTTTAGAAGCTAAAAAACGCAAGGAAACAGATCCTCCCTTCAGAGCCTCCAAAAGGAACCAGCCCTGCCAGCAAGTTGACTTTGGCCCAATGAAACTGAATCTGGACATCTAACCTCCAGAACTATAAGGGAATATATTTGTGTTTATTTTAAGCCACTAAGTTTGTGGTAATTTGTTACAGCAGCAATAGGAAACTAATACAGATGCCCACTCTCAGGACTATTCAACATTGAACCAGGGCTGCTAGCCAGTGCAATAAGGTACTTTAAATAAGATGGTAAGAATTAGAAAGGAAGAAATAAAGTATCACTATATATAGACAACATGATTGAATATATAGAAAACCCAAATAAATCCACAGAAAAACTATTAGAATTAATAAGTGAATTTATCAAGTTGATGAACACAAGGTAGTTGTACAGAAATTGATTGCATTTCCATATACTAGTGTATCAGTTGACCTATTCAGGAGACAGAAACCATGGAAGTAATTTGAACAGGGAAATTTAATATAAAGAATTATTAACTAGCAAAAGGTGATTAATTACTAAAAGAAATTCTAAAGAATGCAGGAGTAGGAAGTATAGGGAGCAATTACTATCTTTAAGGCTAAGAGAACATACCCAAGGAAGGAACAAAGTTGGAAAGTCCCCTACTTCTAACCAAGGTGGATTCAGACCTCATTGGAGAGGGTGTGACTGTGGCGTACTAGATAGGGTGGAAGTTCACTGAGGTGTCTCAGGTCAGAGTTGGTCTGTATCTGGTGGGCCAGGACTGGAGAGGATGAAGCCATCCACTGGGGTGTCAGTGAAAGTGACTAGAGAGTGGATACCACTGCATTTCTCACACACTCTTCACAACCATGCTGTGCTATAGAAGCAAGAAGCAAAACACACCAGAACCATTATTCTGCTGTCTTACAGAATTCTTCCTACACCCTCTACTGACAAAGCCTAACATTCTACCAGCTGCCAAAAGAGAAAGCTCTACAGGCCTCAGCTCCAGTATCACAAAACAGGGCAAAGCAGGGTAGATTTGGAGCTGAGGGGGAATAACGTGATAAGTGGTATGGCTAGCAACTAACTAACTTTTAGATAATGAAAATCTTGAAGGATACCATTCACAATAGATAATCAAGTACTGAAGATGAAATGTAATAACTGATGTAATATTTCTAAACTAAGATTAAGAGAAATTGGAAAGGTCTGAAATGGGTGGTTATTACTGTGTTCAAGGGTCACGTTGTCAAGATACAAATTCTCTTCAAATTGAGCTATAGGTTCAACGCACCAAAGGGGAATGTACAGAAGTGTTCTTCGTAGTGCTGTTTGTAATAGCACCAAACTGGAAATAACCCAATACCCACCAACAGTAGAATGAATATATAAATTGTGAATATTCATATCATGGAATAGTATAGAAGAATGAAAATGAAGACCTTACAACTAAATGGAACAACATAGCTGAATTGCATGAATTTAGTGTTAAACAGAAGAAGTCAGACTGCTCTCAAAATAATACCTTGTGATTCCATTTAGAGATAGATCATAAAAGGCAAAAAGTAAACTGTAGTGTTAAAAATCAAGATAACTGCTCTCCCTGGAAAGTGGGAGGTGATAGTAATTATGAGGGGGGCCATAAGGGGACCTTTTGGATATTGGCAGTGTTCTATTTCCTGTCCTTGGTGGTAGTTACATAAGAATTCCCTTTGTGACACTGAGCTCTGTATTTGTTTTGCGAACTTTTCTGTATGTGTTAAACTTGAATTTTAAAAAGAGTTATGTCCTTAGCAGGTGAGTGTGTAGGGGATGGTCTTGTGGGAGTGTAAATGGATATTTTTTTCTTGAAAGCAGTTTGGCAGTATATATCAAAAACCTTAAAAATGTAGACACCCGAGAGATTCTCAAGATGGCGGTGTGAGTAAGGCGGCGGAAATCTCCTCCCAAAACCATATATATTTTGAAAATAGAGCAAATACAACTATTACTAAAAGAGTGACCAGCAAGATACAGTACACCAGCCAGGCTACATCTACATCTGCGAGAACTCAGCATCTCTCGAAAAGGGTAAGATACAAAGCTGTGACCCGGCAGGACCCAAGCACTCCCCCACACCCCAGCTCAGGGCAGGAGGAAAAGAATCAGAGTGGGGAGGGAGTGGAAGCACAGGACTGCTAAATAACAAGCCCTAGTAATCTGCACCAGGAGCACAGACACACATTGCATGGTGTACTGGATATTAGAGGAATGAAGAAGCAAAATCCAAGACTTAAGACTGCGAACAGGTTCCCATAGCCAGCTGCCCTGGGACGAAAGAAAAGTGGGTGCTTTAAAAGTCTTCAAGGGACAAGGGTTTAACAGGTGGACAAAATTGTCCTGGCACACTCAGCCCAGCAAGCTGGGAACTTTACGGAACTTCAGGTGCTCTAACCCCCTGGGTGGCAACGCAGCTCTAAAGCCCCTCATGTCGATAAGCAGCCTGCCGTTCATTCCCCCACCCCAGGCTGGCACTGCAGGTGAACTGGCTGACCCACCCTTGCTGCAAAGCAGCCCTGCGCATAGCAACCACATAGAGGCTTCTCCAAGTGCATGGCTAACCGGGCCAGACCCAGAGGCTACCCCCTGCCTGCAGTTGACCGGCGTAGACAGTGGAGGCTGGCACAGAGTCCGGAAGGCACAAAGGGGCTTTATTCTCATGGTGAACACGCACTGCTCGCCTGCAAACCCCGCCAGTGCCCTTGGGCATCCCGAGGGCCACCCTGCCCACAGCAGCTCAGGGGATTAACTCAGAGGCTGCCCCCTCCGCGCGGCTGACCAGCACAGGCAGAGGAAACCAGCACGGAGTCTGTTTAGATGTTCTGTTTCTTCCTTGGTCAGTCTTGAAAGGTTGTATTTTTCTAGAAAGTTGTCCATTTCTTCTAGGTTATCCAGCTTGTTAGCATATAGATTTCATAGTATTCTCCAATAATTCTTTGTATTTCTGTGGTGTCGTGATTTTTCCTTCTTCATTTCTGATTCTGTTTCTGTGCGTAGATTCTCTTTTTCTCTTCATAAGTCTGGCTAGGGGTTTATCTATTTTATTTATTTTCTCAAAAGAACCAGCTCTTGGTTTCATTGATTTTTTCATTGTTTTATTCTTCTCAATTTTATTTATTTCTTCTCTGATCTTTATTATGTCCCTCCTTCTTTTTCCAGTTTCAATAATTGTGACTTTAGACTATTCATTTGGGATTGTTCTTCCTTCTTTAAATAGGCCTGAATTGCAATATACTTTCCTCTTAGAACTGCCTTTGCTGCATCCCACAGAAGTTGGGGCTTTGTGCTGTTGTTGTCATTTGTCTCCATATATTGCTTGATCTCTGTTTTAATTTGGTCATTGATCCATTAATTATTTAGGAGCATTTTGTTAAGCCTCCATGTGTTTGTGAGCCTTTTTGTTTTCTTTGTACAATTTATTTCTAGTTTATTCCTTTGTGATCTGAGAAGTTGGTTGGTAGAATTTCAATCATTTTGAATTTACTGGGGCTCTTTTTGTGGCCTAGTATGTGGTGTATTCTGGAAAATGTTCCATGTGCACTTGAGAAGAATGAGTATCCTGCTGCTTTTGGGTGTAGAGTTCTGTAGATGTCTGTTAGGTCCATCTGTTCTAGTGTGTTGTTCAGTGCCTCTGTGTCCTTATTTTCTCTCTGCTTGATCTGTCCTTTGGAGTGAGTGGTGTGTTGAAGTCTTTTAAAATGAATGCATTGCTTTCTATTTCCTCCTTTAATTCTTTTAGTATTTGTTTCACATAGGCTGGCGCTCCTGTGTTGGGTTCATATATATTTATAATGGTTACATCCTCTTGTTGGACTGACCCCTTTGTCATTATGTAGTGTCCTTCTTTGTCTCTTGTTACTTTCTTTGTTTTGAAGTCTATTTTGTCTGATACAAGTACTCCAACTTCTGGTTTTTTCTCCCTATTGTTTGCATGAAATATCTTTTTCCATCCCTTCACTTTTAGTCTGTGTATATCTTTGGGTTTGAGGTGAGTCTCTTGTAAGTAGCATATAGAAGGGTCTTGCTTTTTTTTTTTTTTTTTTTTTTTGGCTTAAAACAGAAATTTATTGTCTCACAGTTCTGGAGGCTGGAAGTCCAAGATCAAGGTGTCAGCAGGGCCATGCTTCCCCTGAAAACTATAAGGGAGAATCCTTCCTTCCCTCTTCTAGCTTTTGGTTATTTGCTGTCAATCCTTGCCATACAATTTGGCTTGTACATGCACCTCCTTGGTCACATCGCTTCTCCATGTGTGAGTCTCCTTTTCTTTGCTTTTTTTTTGATATCATTAATCTACAATTACACATGCAA
>JAVSCE010010862.1:0-41936 GCA_032199065.1 Smutsia gigantea
AAAAATCAGATACAAAATGCTTTCAAGATTTCCTGCTTATTTTCTTCTTAAACAGCATTTGAAAATACAGAGAAAGCAGTAACTATAAAGTGGCCTAAAAGCTGAGTTAGAATTTTTGTCTCAACCACTTAGCCAAGTTGATGACATTTTAGAAAATGCTGATAACTAGCCTTAGGTCTGAAAACAAAGAATACGAAAGTATTTAGTATTTCCATTATCCCTAACTTGCTGAAAGATGTTAATTTTCATTTGATGGGAGTCAGGAAGCAAATTCACCTCAATTAAGACAATGATCTTAAAAATCAACACTTAAAACCTGAGCTGTGTCACTTAAAAATGAAATTTATAGCAGGAATGGGGGAAAAGAAGTCATTAGACTAACAAAGCAACTAGATAATGCTACCAGTGCTCCATCTTCACAAATGTGCAGTTGTGAAAATTTGCCATTGTCCTGTTTTGAACTATGTTGAATTGATTTCTGTGTCACGGTAGCCATCAGGAACCAGGATATGCACTCTACGGTTCACGCTCTGCCCTAGACACACTGGGAGATTCCCGACAGTCAGAGACACGGTTTGGAGAAAGACAATGCTATTTAACAAAAGTAGCCTTCACCCAAATCAACATCAGCAAACACATCATCATTCATTTAAAGTTTTACCTCTTGAGGAAGTTCTAGTTTAGAACGGTCAGTTCCTTCTTTTGACTGAAGGCCCATCAGATAAGGGACAGGAGCATCAAGAAAATGTAGTAGAGAAGCAGGGAGGATGGGCACATAAACATGTTGCCACTGAAATGGGAACAAAAGTGTGGTGATGCCTTCCGCCACCGTCATCAAGCGCTGATAATCTGCACAGAACAAGGGGAGAGGGAGGGGAAGATTCCAAGTAAAAACATAAGCACTGCAGCGAGCTTGAAAATAACCAATGTCCAGGAAAAAAATCTTGTTTGATAAATGAAATATTTATGATCATGCAGAAAATATCCCACCACAGTGAAAAGTTCTATCCCACCACAACTGAAAAGTCAAATGGTCTCGCTTGAATGGTCTTAAGGGGGTTTGAGTAGGTGGGAAACATTATCACACTCTGCTTCTGAAATCACTGGTATGTGAGTTTACATTCCCTTAAAATGTGGAGGGAACAAGAATGAACAAAATTGCTTTTGGCATGTCTCCCGTTGAAAATGTATAAGAATATTGTTATTATCACTTTTTGTGTACATGCAGATGGATACAATCCCCAATTCAGAGGCTCTTTTTTTCTGGCATACATGATCATGGCTACAGCCTGCAGTTATCCTGATTATAATGTATTTGGGCCCTCCTTTGTGGCTATAAGAAATCAAACAGATATATGCATTCAGAGCCACACTTTCTATATTTAACCCCCAACTATAGATCTATCAAATCTAGAGACAAAGTGAAAGTTCCCAGAAAATTAAAGGCTGGTTATTTTTGAACTGCTTCCGTGAACTAATTTTTCAAAACTAAAAACTGTACAATATTAAAGTGTCCTCCTCTCCCTTAGTTTTATTGAGCTGTCACTGACATATAACATTGTATTAGTTTTAGGTGTACAGCATGATGACCTGACCAATGCACAACTGTGAAACCATCACCATGGTAAGTCTAGTTAACATCCGCCACCACAGCTACAAATAAAGTTCTCTCTTAAACCAATTGAGTGCATGCTTTATACATACGCAGTCTATAATCCCTATTTGAGCCCTTGGAGGCAGAACTCTTGGTGTCTCAGAATTCAGATCTTTTTAAACTTGGAAAGGTAATATTGTGCATATACCACATACATAAAATACCTAGGGCAGCATCTTGTCGTCGAGCACTTTATCAGTTTCGCAGCAGACCATCGAAGTGTTCCATCAGGGCGGGTAACCGAAACATTTAAATAGAGTCACTGTGGTTCAGGTCTGGTTGTACCAACAAGTTACAAAAGCTTTGATTTTCCAAATTTTGGGGGATTTGAAAACTGAAGAGAACGGTTATTATGAACTTGTACTTTTATCCTCTCATAGAATTTACTGTGCACAAATACAGTAAAATCTGGGGGTGTAAGGCTTTGGGGGAGTCTTTTTTAAAAGGTTAAGGAAAATGATCAGATGCTACTCGGTTCATGTCAATTCAAAGAACCCTGACCAAGCATAGACGGGATGTTATCCATCTAAAAGTTTTTCTTGCTTTTTTTATAATTTGTAAATGACTACGTTTAATAGTGTACAGTGGAATTTTGGTAACTAACCAGCTACCCGTAGCCCAAGTACACTTAACATTTTCCTTATTTGATTCATTAAGACTTAAATCTTAGGTGAAACCCTGTTTGCGGGAGTACTTGTAAACGCCAGCCCTAGGTGGCCTGAGGGGTAGGGAGGAGCCGCATGAACACAGAGCTGACCCAGTTAGCTGAGGCGGAGACACGGAACGCACACCCGCATGAGTGGGGCCCCCGAAAGCTGGGCTGGACAGCTGGTGCTCTGCGGTGGGGCGGTCGGAGGGCAGCACTCGGCTACCTGCCCCCTGCGAGAGCCGAGGCAGGTGTCTGGGCCGGACAGGAAGAGGGCCTTTCAGGGCTGGAAACCATGCGGTCGTGGGCGCGGACTGCCGCTCTGTGCAGTGCCAGGCGCGGGCCCCGTGGGTGTTTTCACCACCACGGGCTCGCCGAGGGCAGAGTGGGATCGATTTTATCTCATTTTGCCCACAAGGCACAGGGCCGAGTTCATACCCACTGCTGACCAATTTACTGACCAAATGTACCGATGCTACCAAATACTATACTTTTCTCCTTGTACTGAAACAGTCCTAATGAAACACACAAAAACAAAGGAAGACATGCACGTAAGTACCTATAAAAAGACAAAATCCAGGGAAATGTCCTTAATATTCTCTTCTGTGACCATTTCTTTCTTTCTTTTGTGAAAGTATCATTGATATACAATCTTATGTTGGTTTCAACTATACACCACTGTGGTTCGACAGTTACTCATACTATTACATCCTCACACACTCCAGCGCGGTCACTGTCTATCAACACAGTATGTTACAAAATCATTAACTGTATTCCCCATGCTGTACTACCATACCTGTGACCAACCTATATTGTGATCGTGAATTATCGTGTCCCTTTACCCCCCTCACCCACCCCAACCCCTCCCCCTCGGTAACCACCAGACTCTTCTTGGTGTCTATGAGTCTACTGTTTTTTGTTCCTTGTTGTGTTTTATTTTTATACTCCACGAATAAGTGAGATCATTTGGAATTTTTCTTTCTCTGCCTCTGTGGCCATCCATTTCAACCAAGGATTAGAGTCTTTTTGTTTTTGTGACCTCAGCACTTGGCACAGTATCTGGCATATGAGAGATGCTCAAAAATAGTTTTGAATAAATAAATGAATTAGTGGGATAAGACTACATAATTTTGCTGGATATCCACAACTTAACAGATGCAATTAGATTTTGCACACATGAGTAAAGAAGGACTAATTTTTAGGAAAAAATGGTAATGACTCAGACATGATAACTATTCACTCAAAAAATCATACTTCCTGGATATGCATATATTTAGTTAACTATGTGCATGCTCAGCACATTATAAAGAAGACTCGAATACCCATTTCCTAAGCCACAGATACTGTTCATTACACAATTTTTACCACGTGACTCATTCTAACCTTGCATAAGTAGACATCATTGGGATCAGAAGTGCAGTTTAGAAACAAATATCACACTTTAACATTTTTTTTGATCCTCTCTGTTAAAAAGGAAGAGATTTTAATGGTGAAATATAAAGAGGTTTCCCAAGACCCTTCAGAGTGGGAAAGGACCCTCTGGAGGCTCCAAGCTTCCGAGAAGTGACGAGGGAATGAAAGTGCAGTGGAGTCCCTTCCAGGAAAATCTGCTCCACGGGTCACTCCCAAAGTTGGAGGCGAGCAGACCTCATTGCAGCACAAGGAGAGAAAAACATAACTTCATATTCACCTCACATATGTATTTTCTGATTTGATTCTGGTAAAAATGTACAGTATGTTCCATGTCTACGGCCTATGATAATAATAACTTGACTGTTTTGGTCTGTATTTGGTAGCTTTTAAAAACTGCTGTTAGTTTTACTTTGGGTTTTATGGAGTTTTACTGTTGTAAAAATAATCACAATAATAAAGGTTTGTTTTGCACAGTTAAAGGTTAGTTTTCTAAAAAAAAGGTTAATGTTTCTAGTTGTTAGTTAAAAACAAAAACAAAATCTAGGTTTTAAAAAATAATTACATTTCTTACAATTTTAAATGGGAAAAAACCCTACCTAACAGTTCTTATGTAACTTTAAGTGGGATATACTTCCTATGATCCTTTACCCACCTCCAACTTCTGACTACCTTTTTTAAGGATAATTTTTTTAAGGAAAAGGAAGAGAAAAAGATTCATCTGGCCCAGAAAGACTTAGTAATCATTTATTCAATCAATGCTCTGCATTCAAAACCCTAGGAACACTTGCATTTGAACTAGTCCGATTCATCATTCTGCGTGGAGAAGGAGAACGCACACTTGGGGATGTGCGGAGTACCTTAGTACGAGGGTTTGGAGAGCCTGTCACAAGATTTGGGCTTTGCCCAGATAATTTGGGAGTGAAGATGTGCTCTGGACTGGATGCTGTCAGAGACCTGGGCAGCTCTGCGGCTGGGTGTCTCCATGAGGCTGCTGCACAGGGAGACGGAGGCAGCCGGGATAAAGCTGTATGGTAAGGCAGTGCAGCAGCAGCTCCCAGGGTAGTGAGACAGGAGGATGTTTCATATTGTGTGGGTGCACAGGAACCTTGCTTCAAGTGGATAATTTGTGAGACTGCAGAAGAACAGCCTGGCTTAGTTGTGGAGCATCAGAACAGCTCGCAGTCACTGTGAGGCTGAACTGTGAGGACAGCTATATCAGTTCCTGGTTGTCAGGGGCTGCTTTATTATTTCTTTCTCAATTATAAGCCAGACACAGATGAAAGGCTCAGTGTTTTAAGCAGTCAGATCCTGTGCCAGTCATCTATGGCCTCTCAGCTGCAAGCTCACTTGGTACCCGGTCTCTGATAATAGACTTGACTCAGCATTGCCTTACAATGAGCACAGTGTTAAGCTTTGCCAGCAGGGGGTGCTGGAGAGACGGGGCAGGAGGACGGGCTTCTCTCTGAGATTTGGGGACATCTGGAGTTCACTTCCCCAGCCACATGCCCAGAGGGAGCTGTCTCAGGGACTGGGCTGACAGTCACCTTCTAACATGGATGCTGCATGCTCAGCTCTCACCTGCAGCACCCCTCTCACCAGCCACAGCTGACTCGACTTGTGCCTGAGGTTTGTTTCCTGCTTGCCCAGTGGCTGAGGATCAGCTCTGGCCCAGATGACCCACTGACCTTCTCCACCAACCAATGGGCTACAGCCACATAGTCTTCAATGAGGTATGAACCTCAGCCTTGAGAAACAGGCGTCCCTTCCAAGCCTGCCTTCCTTGGGTACCTTTTAGAGATTTCTTCATGTCTTATACTTTCCTATTACAGCTTAATAATTCTTCATATTATATTCCTCTGTTTAAATCGCTGTGTGGTTTAATCTGTCTCCTGATTGGACCTCAGCTGAAAGGCCCGGGGGGGTTTAAGCAGTTAAATCAAATCCCTAGCAACTTGGCTACTTTATTTACTGTTGATGAGAAAAATGTTCAGTCTCATAGAAAACATAAATTCTTCAAGTAATGCCAAGTAGCACCTTGAGCTATTTTCTTGCTTTGACTATGTGAAAACTTTCACATGGCAAGTGAAAATAAATTAATACATTTTCCTCTATTCTATTACACATTGGAAGACTGATATACATGGCTTATTTTTCCTTCGACACAATTCCCCCCACCTGTAGGGGTTCTTTGTCTTTCTTCTTTCCAGTTCTGCTATCTCTTCAAGATTGGCTGAAATGCCATATACTTTTTAATAATGCAATTATTTAGCAGAAACCAGACAATTCTTTTTAACTAAATCAAGAAGTAAAAGGTAGCATTTTCTTCTTTAAGCACTTTTCCTGTGTTTTCAGAAAATTATTTTTTCTTTGATACTCAAAGTAATGAATATGTACAAGAAGTTATTTTCATAGTTAAGACATGCCTCAGCATGGGGTATGCAGCTCTGCATCATGTGGCCCTTTCCGGACTCGTTTCTTACTGCCATCCCACACAGTCACATCATCTGCTTATAGTTCATTCACTGAACGTGACGTGTTTCCACAGTCCCCGTGCCTTTGTGTACCATTGTTCTCTGCCCAGAAGGTCCCTTCCCCCTGTACTGCTTGGCTAAGTGCTACTTTTTCCTTAGGCAATAGTTCCTTAGTGAAGCTTTCCTTACATACTCCTTACCGTCACTAGAGTCCACTCCACATGCTTCCGTATCTTTATTTCCATCACAGTAATTATTCATTTCACTAAAGCTATTACAATTCTATTCTAAGTATCTATGTATCTCTCTTTCCTACTATATACACCATCACCTGCTGGAGAGCAATGACCCTCTTTTTAATCTCAGAATTTCTGGCACTTGGTACAGGGTCTACTACATAGTGAGAGGTTAATAAATGTGTTGAGAAATTAATATGTTAACATCTGAGGCATGCAAAATGAAATAAAATGATTTGGACATTAAAAAAATTATGCTTGACCATGTTACACAGTAAAACATACCATCAAAAATTTGCCTGGCAGGGGCTTCTGTGCAGACTCTGAGGTGGCCCTGGCCCCTCCACTAGGGCCCCTGTCTAACCAGCATCATTGTGGAGACAAGGACAGCCATCAGGGTCTGGGGCTAGAGCTGTGTGGGGGGCATGGAACCCACGTGGTGCAGGCTAGGGAGCCAGCTCAGTGGCCCAGGGCAACTCCAGTGTTGGCTGGTGGCGCAGTGCCCCAGGAGGAGGCCATGACTAGTGGGGTTTACAGACGGCAAAGCCCCACCAATGGAGGAGTGAAGCCGGTCATGTCCAGAATGCCTTTAGTGAACATCCTGATGCAGTTGGAGGACTACACACCCATGACGCTGGGTGCAGTGGCTGGTTCCTCCCTGAACCATGCAGGCTTTGAGGCCTCAGGCCCATGCATAACTCAGCGCATTCCCTGGCTCCAGAAGTTCATCCCAGATATTGCCAGTGATGCCCAATAGTACTGCAAAATGAAGGGCATAGCCTCTGGCACCTCCTGAAGCAAAAGTGAGGATAGTTAGGTACTCTAACAATACAGAACTTAACCCTGGCCTTCAGCAAGTATGGCATCAACATAAAGAAGCTACACTTCACTTAAGCCACCCAACCGAATGCACTTGTCTGTCCCCATGTCCCACACCAACCTGTTTTCACAGTAAACTTTATTGTAACAGCAACAAAAACTCACTTAGGCATCACACGAGGCAGAATACAAATGCAAATCAACAACAACAAAAATTTGCCCTCAGTGATGGGTGAACAATGAGCTGCATTTTGCTTGATTAAAAACCTTTATCAGATTGACAAACATTAAAAAAGAAAATCACAGCAAAGGTATGGAGGAAAGGGGGCTCTCACAAATTGCTAGAGCTTTCTTTCTATTTGGCAATATCCAACAATAGCTTAAAAACATCATTTTGACCCAGCAATTCCAATTCTAGATATAAAGTGATTTCTAACAGTAACCTATTTATCTAACCTAAATACCTAACAAGAAAGATTTGGTTAAAAGAATGATGGCCAGTTACACAATGACATATACTAGAGCTATTAAAAGCATATTCTGCATCATTAACACAGAAAACCAACAAGTGCTTGGCAGGAGAAGGAAGTAACTAGGTATTAAAAACCTGCTGAGATTCCACTTCTGGGTATACATCCAAAAGAAATGAAAGTAGAATCTTGCAACAATATTTGCACATCAGTATAGTAGCATTATTCACAGTAGCTAAGTGGAAGTAACACACGTGCCCACCAATGGATGAATGGATAAACAAAATGTGGTATATACAGTTGATGGCTGAACATGAGTTCAAACTGCATGAGTCTACTTATACATGGATTTTTTTTAAAGTACTGTAAAATTTTTTGGCAATTTGCAACAACATTTTCTTTTCTCTAGCTTACTTTGAGAATACACATATAATGTATATATAACATACAGAATATATGTTAATTGATGGTTTGTATTATAATTAAGCCTTCCAGTAGTTAAGCTTTGGGGGAATCAAAAGTTATACATGGGTTTTCAACTGCACAGGGGGTCAACACCCCTAACACTTTCATTGTTCAAGGGTCAACTGTACATACAATGGAATATTATACAGTCTTAAAAAGGAGGAAATCTGGTCACATGCTACAACATGGATGAACCTTAAGGACACTATGCTAAGTGAAATAAGCCAGTAAAAAAAAGACAAATACCATGTGATTCTACTTATATGAGGTAACTAAAGCAGTCAATTCAAAGAAACAAAGTAGAATAGTGGTTGCCAGGACTAGGAGGCACTCATGATGTTAGAATTATATTCTAAAGAATGTATATTTTTATTTTAAATAATTTGATTTTAAAATGCCTCATATCAGTCCATTGCCAATGATTTTTGGAGGCTCTATGGAGTGTCATAGCTAACTGTTGTGATTAATATACTTTTTGCCCTTGAAATTATGGATTAAATAAGACCTTTTAATGGAAAACAAGTCTCAACGAATACTTAGGTCATTGTGCATTTTGCAAACCCTATTTGACTTTGCAACTTGTGTGGGATGGGGAGCTGTCTAATGGGTATAGAGTTTCAATTTTACAAGATGAAAGCATTCTGGAGATTGGTTGGACAACAATGTGAATATAGTTAACACTACTGAACTGATCACTAAGGAATAATTAAGATGACATATTTAATATGTATTTTTTACCACAATTAAAAAAATTGTTAAACCTAATGTATACAGAGATAATCTGTGGGCAATAGAATCCACAAAAAATGGATAAACTGTGATAACGAGTAATCTGAATTTAAGTTGAAAAGGATTTTAAATTTGACATTAGATGCCTTTTTAAGAAGGTATACACGAGTTGCAAAGTCAAATAGGGTTTGCAAAATGCATAATGACCTAAATATTCTAGTTCCATGACCTTTTTTAAACACTTCTATTTTTGGCAGTATGGAGGACTAGAGCTCCCAAACTAAACTAAAAATGCGAAATAAAATAATTTAAAAACACCCAATACATGAATATATGTATTTGTTGAAAAAAAAAAAAAGAGGAGGGGAGGGAGTCCCTGGGAGCCAGAAACAAAATAAGAGCAGGAATCCAGTGGGCAAAGCAGAAGTGTCTGCCGTCTTCAGGACATTTACTGATCGAAGGCGGCCTGGTGCTTTTGATATACTTCTGTGCATGCTGGGGGACAAAATCCAAGAAAGGCTGAGATTCAGACTGTAGAACTTCCTGCATAAAGCTAGGACACAGAAAGGATAGAAACCTAAGGGAAAAGAGATCTAGAAAGGAGAAACAAAAACAACAATAACGACAGGAAGTCCTGCACTGCCAAGGGAAGTTGTCCTGGCCCTAGCTCTGGAAGGTAGGGGGAAAGACCCTGAGAATGTCTATCTACTGGCCAGCTCTGGGGTATGTTTGGGACTGAAACTCATGCTATTTGTACGGCCCTAATAAACACTAAGGGGAGACTTTCAGTTTAAAGCAGACCTGTGTTGCCAGTGAACTCAGATGCCTAGTGAAAGAAAATACAGATAATTCCTCAACCCATTAGATAATGAATTTATCTGATAAATAATATAAAATTTGTATGTTTAATATGCTTATGGAAATTAAAGGAAGAATTAAGGAATAAGACTGTTTATATGACCAATGAAAGTAAATGTCAAGGGAAGGGTTAATACAGACTAAACACAGGTAAAAAGAGAATTAATAATCTAGGAGTCAGATACGGAGAAATCACAGAATGCAACAGAAAGACAAAGAAACAGAAAAAGAGGTTGAGAGAGATCGGAGATTGAGTGAGACGGATTAACATGTCTCATTAGAGTTTCAGGAGGATAAAAAAGAAAAAAGATGGATGGAAGTAATATTTGGAAAGACAGCTGAGAATTTTCCAGAACTGTTGAAAGACATTAACCCTAGGTTTCAGGAAACACAATGACTCACAAGCAGAACAAATAAAGAAACCCTCATCTAGAAAAATCACAGTCAAAATACAGTACACCGAAGGAAAACAGAAAATCTTATATATAACCAGGGTGAAAAGATAGATTTCTGGCCAAGGAATGACAATTAGAATGATTGTGACAGATGGCTTCTCAACGGCTACACTGGAAACTAGAAGATAGATTATTTTCAAAGTGTTGAGAGAGAAACTTTTTCTAAAATTAAAGTATCACTGATACACAATGTTATGTTGGTTTCAAATATACAACACAGCAGTTCAACAGTTATCCATATTAGTAAATCCTTATCCCCTCTAGTGCAATTATTATCTATCAACGTAGTAGGATGTTACAGAATCATAGACTATATGAGAAACTTTTACCTAGAATTTAATATCCAATGAAACCATCTTTTAAAAACAAGAACAAAATAAAAACATTTTCAGCTGAGCAGATCTAAAAGAGAATGCCACCTCACTTAAGGAACACCTAAGGATAAAGGAGATTGACCCTAGAAGAAATATCTAAGAAATGGAACATGAGTTTTTTAAAATGGCACTTGTGGTGTTAAAAAGAAAACCACAGGCCCCAAATGGAGTGATTTAGGCTAGGCTTCGTCAGCAAACCAGGGCCTAATACCTAACCTACTTACAGTTTCAATCTTCCCCAGAAATGTGCCTTAACCATTCAGGGATTTTCTGGTCAGCATTAATAAGGGAATCTGAAACATGGGCCTTCTCCAGCCCTCAAAAAAGGATGGTAATCTACCTAACAAGATCTGTTTGATCCCAAAGGAAGGTGACCTCACTCAAAATAATCTTTTTTTCTGTTTATGACTCCCCTGTCCTGCCTTAAAACCTTTCCCTTTCTGTAACCCTTTGCAACTCCTGTCTGCTGCCAGATGGCATGCTGCCCCATTTATGAAGTGGTTAATAAAGCCAATTAGATCTTTAAAATTTTACTGAGTTGAATTTTTCTTATTTAACCGTGGGTAAATTCAAGCAAAACCAAGTATATAAAAAAAGTACCTAATTTGAAGGACTATCAAAATTCTGAACAAGTAAGCCACAGAACTTGTATTTTAAAGATTCTGATTAACATAACACTAAGTGTTCACGTTGAAATTCCAAAATTTACCATTAAGAATATAACTTCTACACTAACTAAATGGAAAAAACTGAAACAAGAAAAAATATTTTGATTACTTCAAAAGAAACCAAAAAAGTAGGCTAAAGCAAGGCAAATAGTCAAAAATCAATGAAAATTTAAAAATTCTTAAATGATGAAAGCATCAGATACTAAGATTTATGGGATTTAGCTAACATAAGAATCAAATGCTTAAGATGCTAATATTTGGTAGGAGGAGTGAAAGAAAGGTTTGGAATAATAAGCCCAAAGGAAGTAGCAGACAGAAGAGAGCAATAAAAACCAAACTAGAAATTAAACAGAAAACAAAGCTACAACAGAGTGTACTAACACAGGTAAGAATTAGTTCTGGAAAAAGAGTAATATAATCAACACACTTCAGGTAAAAATAATCAAGGGGAAAGGGAAGGCACAAATAAGTATTATTAGGAATAGAAGGGGGAAAAACTACAGATAAAACAGAGATTAAGAAGATAAGAAAATATTAAGACTTTATGCCAATAAGTTGAAAGCTTAAGAAAATTCTTCCTAAAAAAAATACAAATGAACAAAAACTGATTCAAGAAGAAATAGAGCTGCTCCTGGGTTGGTGAACACCCTGGGCGCTGGGAGGTCGGTGGACACCCTGGGCGCTGGATACCCTGGGCGCTGGTGGGGGCGGTGGACACCCTGGGCGCTGGACACCCTGGGTGCTGGGGGGGCGATGGACACCCTGGGCGCTGGGGGTGGGGGGGATGGACACCCTGGGTGCTGGGGGGCGCTATCCTGGAGGAACACTGCGCTCCAGAGAGGGGAAGCTCTGTGCCCCCCATCCCATGCCTTCTCCCATGCTCTCTCCCATCTGACTGTCCTGAACTGGCTACAATTAGACTGATAAAATTTAAAAATGCTAAGGTGGACAGTGTTAAGATGAAAGTTTGGGTAAAAAATTGGAATGTTTAAACTGATTTTCCCTGAATGTCTTATGTGAATAAATACCATCTCCAGCTGGGGAACACCAGTAGGAAAAGAGAATGTATGTAAATCGTCCTTCCAGAAGTATGAACTGGACGTGTAAACGGAATAAGACTTCCCGAGCCCACACAGTGCAGTGAGGAGCTGGTGTGCTGGGATGGACAAACTAGGCACCATCACCCTCGGTGAGCACAGACTGGGCTTATGGCAAAGTGCGTCTGAGTGTCTCCCAGTGACAACTACTGGGATGTGGACTACAGATTTCCATTTAAGAGGCAATGACTAGCTTACTATTAATACTAATCTAAATTGCCCCTATGATTGAAAGACAAGATAATTTTGAAACCCGTAATACCCATGATGTCTTGGGTACTGCCAGAAAAATACTAATAGTTTTTTTTAGACAGTGGTCAGCAGTTTCATAATAAAATGGAAACTGTTTATACAGGATCTTGTCACAAGGAGAATGCAAGGGGGAGATGCAACCAGGAACTGCCCTGCCCGTAGGACCACCTGTGGACCTGTGTAAAGCACGGCCAGATTCTATCGTCACTTGGACAGAAAGAAAGACCTCAACTGACAAAGAGCTGCTTGGTTTATGGATGGCAGTTCCAAGGGGAATGGACAACATCCTGTTTGGAAGGCCACTACTCTGACTGAAGAAGGTAAACACAGATCAGCTCAGTGGGCTGACTTGCAAGCTGTGTTCCTAACAGTGATGGAAGAACTGAACGAACTGGAAAAGCCACTATGTTTGGGTTTTTATTGACTAACAGGCAATGGAAACCTGGATTATTATAAGGATGCCTGTATAAAGCACAGCCCTGTGGAAATCACTCTGGGAATTTACGGGGCACATTAAAGTAGGACATGTTGATGCCCATCAGAGCCCCCTTTCCAGGTTCAGGAGGTGACCTGGCCAGGGGACCTTCTGGTGCAGTCCCTGAGGCAGCTGCGTGGGTCCGTGAGATGAGCAAACGTGGGGATGGAGGAGAAGGATGTGGCTGCAGCAATGCAGAGATGGGCTCAATCTAGACAAATTCCTCTTATATCCTCTGAGGCACAAAATGCCAACAAGAACTGTTCTGTCTGCCAACAAGAGAGACAGAGGCTGCCGATGGCTGGGTAAGACTCCGGCAGGAAGGCCCTGCCTATAGCTGGCAAGTAGAAGACATTGGATCAATGCTGGTAGCCCTGGGGGTGGAGGGGGTTTGGGGGCGTATAAATGGGTCTTATCAGGAATAGGCACTTTCTCCAGACTGGGCTTTGCATATGGAGTGGTAGGTACATATGCTTAAAATACTATTAAAGGATTGGAACAGAAGACATTCTATCAATATGGGCCACTGAGTTACATTTCTTCAGCTTAATGAGGGCCTGTCACAGCCTAGAGTGTCCAACAGTGGGCAAAGAGAGATCACATCTAATGGACATATATGGCTCACCATCCTCAGAGGAATGAATTAATAGAGAATTTGAAGGAGGAGTTGAAACATCTGCTGTTTAAAACGTGTGGAGATCAAGGCATGAAGACTTACATGTCTTCACAAGTGTGTGTTCCCATTCAACATGAGGGAACGAAGTAAGTGTCCCCACTAGATACATTCCTCCCCTTCTGGTGGGTCTGGTGAAGCAGGGATGGGAATGGATGCTGGGATGATAACTATACTTCTTATTTACTTCCCCACATCACCTCCACTTTGTTTTTCCTACCTGATGCAAGACTAGGACACAACTTGAAGTGCCAGAAGAGGGGATGATTCCAAAGCAAGAAACTGTAACTCTATTTTTAAGCCTTTATGTCAGAATCCTTAAGATTAGCTGGATAGGGTGAGCTGTACCTTCATCACACCTGGCACAATTGGGGTTGACAGTATGTGCAGCTGTATTGCCTAATTGCAAAAACAGCCCCCTAGTTCTGGGCCTGTGTAACCTTACCTGGATGTGAATGGGCCTGGACTGAGGGGATGTACTGGCTGGACTAGTTTTGCTGCCTGCTACCTAAGCCAGTACTGTGGCCGAACCTAACGTTCTTTCCAAAGGTGGAGAATTTGGGGTAGAAATGGAAAAAAGGAGGAATAGAAGCTCAGGGCAAAGGAATAAATGAGTCATGTAATAAGGGACATCCAATATTAACACCTCAAAAGAGGCTCAGAAGAAGAGAGTTTATTGTCTGTTATCTCAATTATACGGGATGCTGTGAAAGGTTGAAGCCAAACGTTTGAACAGAAGCCTGCAAATCTGAGTGGCCCCAGCCTGGGGGACATCTTCGTACAAGGATGAGGGACTAAACGAATTGTTAATGACTGAATGGGACTAGTAATGTGCCAGCATCTTTTAACTGTTAGGGTCCTTTTGCTATATGGGATCCAGGGTCAAAGACCAGGGACAGCCTGTGGCTTAATAAAAATATTTAGTCTTTGTCTCCAGTTGACAGTGATGATGATGAAGAAGAAGAGGAAGACGAAGATGACAATGGCGATGAGGAGGGAGAAGGTGGTGGGGAGGAGAAGAAATTAAAAAAAACTTACATAAGCCATTAAAGACCCTGAATTTGGTAAACATCTTCCTAACAAGGCCAAACAGCTTCCAGACAAGTTCTCTCAAACAGCCACGGAACAAATAATTACAGCTTTAAATAAACTCCTCTAACTTTATCTTTCCAGAGAAAAATGGAACACTTTCCAACTCATTCTGTGAGGCTAGAGTGACCTTGTACCCAAAACCAGACAACATAGCCCAAGACATGAAAATTACAAGCCAAGTTATTAAAAACCATTGGTGCAAAGATCCTAATAAAAAGATTAGCCAACTATATCACAACATATATTAAAAAGGTAGTTACACATCATGATCAAGTAAGGGTACCTCAGGAAAATAAGGGTCGAATATATATTTGGCACCTTATTATATGACTAAAAGGAGAAAAACACGGTCACCTTAAGTGATGCAGAATGACGAGCGGTCCATACATGTTTTCATGATTTTTAAAACCATGAACAAACAAGGAATAAAAGGGAACTTCTTTAACCTGGTACAAGGTTGTTACCAAAAACACTGCAGCAAATGTTATCCTTAATAGCAAAACATTAGAAACATTCCTTTTAAAATCAAGAAAAAGGACAAGGATGCCTGCTCCTATCAACCCCACTCTAGATGAAAAAGAAAGAAAGGTGACAAAGACTGGAAGAGAACAAAACTGCCATTATTTACACATTACTATCTACTTTACAGTCATAAAATTTCACTGAGACATTCAAGAAAACCGTTTTAAATGGAGAGAGAAATCATTTTCATGAAAGGGAAGACTCCATTTTTTTTTATTAAGGTATCATTAATAAACACTCTTATGAAGGTTTCACATGAGCAACATTGTGGTTACTGCATTCACCCATATTATCGTGTCCCCCCGCCACACCCCACTGCAGTCACTGCCCATCAGTGTAGTAAGATGCTATAGAAGACTCGATATTTTAAATACGTAAAGTGTCCCAAAATTGGATTCAATTTTTTTTAAAAAGGTAGCGTGTTATCTGTTATAGAGCATTATCTATGTCATGAAGTTTTAATCATCATGAGGCTTACCAGGATTAATGATTGCAAAAGCTCTCTGTCAGCTAAGTGCTAAAATTATGTCATTATTTTGTATTATTATGTACACATGGACACGCCTAAAAAATGCATACTGAATAAATAAAATCTATTTCTTGGGGGAAAAAAAAACAGGTAGTGAAGGGAATTTTTCTATCAGATTCCAAGATTTATTTAAAGCAATAGTAATCACAACAGCATGATTTAGCACAGGGACAGAAATACACCATCACATACAGGAAATTATAAATGACAGAAGTGGCACTGCAGGTCAGGAGGATCGATGGTCTATTCAGTAAAGAGTACTAGGATAACTAGTTACAGAGATCTCTAACATGTTAGATTTGATCTCTCCCTCACAACATAAACAAAAATCAACTTCTTACAGACTAAGGCCTTAAATGCTAAGTGTAACTTAAAAAAATTTAGAACAAAAAAGTAAACTATTAAGGTCTCAGAATAGAGAAGGATTTCTTAAATAAAAGAGAAATTAAGTCATAAGGTAAAACATTGGTAAATTGGAATTCACGAATATAAAGAGTATCTTAATTCATCCAAAAGTCCATAAAAGAAAACTAAGAACAAGAACTTGGAAGGAGAAATGTGCTACACATAACTGACACGGATTAATTTTTTGAATACATAATGACACATCCGTAAGAAAAATGTCTTAAGATTGTTTGTCATGCAACAAAGCTAACAGTATAAAAATACTGGCCAAAGTTGGTCAAATTCTACTGCTTTTAGGATACAGGTCATAGGAATCCACTTTCTCCCACCAAAATATCAAACTTGCTTTTATGATTTAAGAACTCCATAATCAATAAGCTATGGTGTTCAGTTTAGCATGACGAACCATTTGTGATTAGAAGGCTCCTGACTAGTAGCTTTTACTTTCTGACAAGGTTAGTTCATGCACAGCCTACGAGGAGGGGAGGGGAGGCCGGGGTGGGGGGGCCCTGCGGAGGCACATGGTGGTGGTGAGATGCAGGATGAGGGCGTCTGCTCACTCCCACTGAGAGCGTCCAAGGAGGTCAGCAAGGCCCCAAACATTCTGATACTTTAATTACTGGTCTCAAGAGGCAGATACCAGTGCTCAAATTCTCCCATCTCCTCCACTATTTTTTAAAAGGGGCTCATCCTTCGCTCTTGCTACTGTCCTACTCCAGGCATTTCCAGGTGCAGAAGAAAGTAACCTTTTCTGATTTAGGATCCTAGAAAAGAGCTGCTACCTTTTGGGTGCATTCTCTACTTAAAATTTCTAACCAGTTACCACTGCGAAATGACTCTGATACACACGCTCTCAAAATAACAGATTGCATGAGCAACTTCTTCCTGAACGCATCTCCTCAAGCAAGGGAAACAAAAGCAAAAATGAACTCATGGGACTACATCAAACTAAAAAGTTTCTGAACAGCAAAGAACACCGTCAACAAAACAAAAAGGCATTCTACAGTATGGGAGAATATATTTTTAAATGACATATCCAACAAGGGGTTAACATGCCTCAACACCCAAAAAGCAAATAACCCAATTAAAAAATGGGCAGAGGGTATGAAGAGACAGTTCTCCAAAGAAGAAATCAGTTGGCCAACAGACACATGAAAAGATGCTCCACATCACTAATCATCAGGGAAATGCAAATTAAAACCACAATGAGGTATCACGTCACACCAGTAAGGATGGCCAGCATCAAAAAGACTAAGAACAATAAACACTGGCAAGGATGCGGAGAAAGGGGAACCCTCCAACACTGCTGGTGGGAATGTAAGCTAGTTCAACTACTGTGGAAAGCAATATGGAGGTTCCTCAAAAAACTAAAAATAGAAATACCATTTGACCCGGGAATCCCACTCCTTGGAATTTACCCAAAGAATACAATCTCAGATTCAAAAAGACATATGCACCCCTATGTTTACTGCTGCACTTTTTACAATAGCCAAGATATGGAAGCAACCTAAGTGTCCATCAGTAGATGAATGGATAAAGAATAGGTGGTACATATACACAATGGAATACTATTCAGCCATAAGAAAGAAACAAATTCTACCATTTGCAACAACATGGATGGAGCTGGAGGATATTATGCTTATTGAAATAAGCCAGGTGGAGAAAGACAAGAGCCAAATGATTTCCCTCATTTGTGGAGTATAACAACGAAGCAAAACTGAAGGAACAAAATAGTAGCAGACTCAGAGACTCCAAGAAGGAACTAGTGGTTACCAAAGGGGAGGTGTGGGAGGGCGGGTGGGGAGGGTGGGAGAAGGGGATTGAGGGGTATTATGTTTAGTACACATGGTGTGGGGGATCAAGGGGAAAACAGCATAGCACAGTGAAGGCAAACAGTGAATGTGTGGCTTCTTACTACACTGATGGGCAGTGACTGCATTGGGGTATGGGTGGGGACTTGATAATATGGGTAAATGTAGTAACCACATTGTTTTTTCATGTGAAACCTTCATAAGAGTGTACATCAATAATACCTTAATAAAAAAAATAACTTACCTCAAAAAATAAAATAAAATAACAGATTGCATCTGTTTAAATCGGCTGTGGACCAGAATTTCAAGTCAGACTAGAAAGACATTGTCAACACTGAAATCCATCTACTTTGGTTCACTTTGGGTTTTCAAGTTAATTTCTCAGCACTTGCAGTGTTTTTAAATTTTATGGCGAAGGTTTATCAGTGAGTAAGAAATGAAGTATTAGATGTTATTAAAACCTCCTTAACACAGTCAGGACGAATGAAGGAGTGCACCAAAGTACAAATCAACATAATGACTCTTTCATTTCATTCATTTAAATGAAATGTCTTTCTCTAATGGGAGAGACATTGTCAATGTGAAAATCTGCATTTACACAGAGCTTTTATTTTATACTCTGTAATTAGCATGATACCTTTATAACAGATCTGCAGAGTGAGCTAATAATTTAAAAATAAATATTAAAACAGATAAGGAATGGTTAAGTGCAGTGCCCAATACAGTTAACATGGTGGTTAAATGCTCCGGAGAGAGACAAATTGGTGCCCCATTCTTAGCTTCACCATACCACCAAATAGCTGTGTGACGTTGGGCAGGTTACTTGGCCACCCTGAGTCTCAATGTCCTCCTTAAGAAAATACGGATAACAGCAGTAACTTGTTGTTAATGAGAGGATTAAACAGAGAGAAAAAAAACCCAAAACGTGCAAGGCATTTTTACAGTGTAATTCCTAACCATTTCAGTCAATGGTTATAAAATTACTGCATGAGACCTTTTTTTTGAATACTTTTAAAGTTCATATATATTAGTTCTATAATCTCAGGATTCACTGTGTTCTTCTTGGCATAAGACCAAGTTAGCAAAAAAAAAAAAAAAAAAGAACACTCTTTTGAGTACAAAAACATGCTCCTAAAAACTCATTCTTCTTCATTTGAAACTGATATAAACAGGTAGCTTATTAGTCGACTGTAACTTTAAACGGACCCCATACACCAGCTGGGATAAGCTAACCAAATAGAGCAGAAAGAGGGCTCAGGACAGAGCACAAGCAGTGAGATGGCTAGAGCTATTTAAAAGAGGAAGTGTGACAATGGAGGTTTGTTTTGTTTTTCTCTTCTAAAAAAAGCATTGACATTCAATATATGAGAACATTTATTAGGTCTGCAAATGCTTCGGGCTATTTTACAAAGTTATCCTTCAAAGGCAGTCATATGTTGGACCCTCACAATTTAAGATATGCCTAATTTATAGAGGATTATGTAGGGCTAATAAAACCAATAATAATTAAATCATATTATCATTTAGTCAGTGCCAATTACGCCCTATGTGGTCTGTATAGGTTTTCTTATTTAACCTTCACAATAAATCAGTGAGAGGGAGGAAGGAAAAACGCCTGTTACGGCCATCAAGATGTGGTGACTGACACTCAAGAAGATGAGGAACTCGCCCGTGGTTACAGTTAGTAAGTGACAGAGCAGAGATTTGAACCCAGGATTCTTATAACTTCAAACACCAATATTCTTTCTGGCCCAAACTGCTTCTCCAGGAAGAGCATTAGGGAACTAAACTAATGCCCTTGAAGATCCCTTGTACCTCCAGGATCTACAATTATTTTTTTCTGACAGGCTAATACACCTGAGGGTATTAAGTAAGCTCCAAGCTCCTACCCCTTCTAGCAACTCTCCAACCCCAACCGCTTCAGGAAAAAAAGCAAGAAAGGGAGAAATAGAAAGGAAGAGAGAGAATTACTTTAGCTAAATCTTTCAGATACAAAAGGGTAATCTGCAGGGAATGACGCCCTGGGAAAGTGAGAGTGAGAGGAGAGGGAAGAATGAAGACTGGCCCTTCAACAACTTCCTGACAGCGGAAATTAAGATACTGGAACACATTATCAAAGAACGGTATGTAGGATAAACTGAAGAAAATACAACCTCGTGAAGGGCTGTCAACACATAAACAGTGTCGACATACACACAAGACGGGAAGCACAGACATAGCCTCCTTGGCTCAGCCTCACATATTTTTAAATAGACAAGAAAAAAAAAACAAAGTGGTAAAACAGCTTGACAGCAGCAGTCAGGAGATTGCGCTACAATTCTGCTAGACATGCAAGTTAGCAAAATGCTAGCCCAGATATTTGTGCCCCATTTTCAGAGGACCCATCATTGCCCAGGAACCATTTTATGTTTCCCTTCAATTCACTATCCATTCGGACGCAGCGTCTCTATGTTCCCTGTAAATTCATGTTCAGGTTGGAACCTCAAATCTAGCGAAGGCTCAACATTACTCATCATAAATGCACAGGGAAGATAAAGCCCCGATTTCCTGAGTTTTTTAAGCCTGTGTTGGGAGAACGCTGAATGAAAAGCCATCACAAAGGTTAACTTCCTCCTGGGATAAAAACAAAACAAAACAAGGTGACCCCACATAACTGGGCTGGAGCTTCCAGACCCGTGACAGGCAGGACTACTTCATGCTCCCACCTCCGCGCCCCGTGAAATGCCCACAGGCAAATCTGCCTGCCTTAGGAAGCAAGTTCATTTATCCCTTTCCAATGGCAACTGAGTTTTGACATCAACCTTGACTAATCTGTAAAAAAAAAAAAAAGAAGTCTCTGTGTTCCTAGTACTAACAGGATTCTCTCACGTTCATTAGGAAAAGAAATACGTTTTAGGTATTATCAGGAAAAAGGGTTATTTCCATGAAAAACAAAATACACTCAACTCAGCCAAACTAATGCTTTTGCACTCCTTCCTCTCTTTCTCTGCAGTCCCTGCCACCTCAGAGAGAAGTGACATCTCAGCCTCTGAGCCCACCTATAACAGCTCCTTTCACACAAAACAGAAGAGACTTCTGGCCATTATATTTGGTGCTAAAAATAGACCTCACGGAAATACAGCCGTTGGGAGGAGCACAAGTTCCTGTCTGGGGAGACTTGAAATCCCAGGCACCTACCTTGTGAGTAGAGGAGGACCTGCATCTCTAAGAGGACACAGGTGAACACCTGCACCAGGTTCTCCAGTCCCAGGAGCTCGAAGGCCTCTCGGAGAGGGTAATCGGAGAGGGGGAGCTCATTGGGCCCAGGCCTCTGGCAGATGACGGGCTCATAAACGCCGTAGAACTTCAGCGACCTCCCTGGGGGTGGAAGGGGCACCTCGTAGAGAATGTTGTGGATGTAGCTCTCAAGTGGCAAGGGTGGCGGCTGCTGTGAGCTGACTGCCTGGTACAGCTGGATGAGGAATTTCTTGCAGGCCTGCATGAAGGGCAGTGGTGTGATCAAGCATATACTTTTTGAGACGTACAGGGTGTCTCGGTTGATGTCGTAGGAGTTGTATCGCTGGAGTTTCAAAAGGGAAGTGGAATCTCCCTCATCAATGCTGCTAGCCAGTGAGTCCATGCTGCAGGAGGACGAGGCACACACATTGCTGTAGTGCTCTGCGTTGTGCATCTGGTAGAGTGTCTGCATGGCTGTGCAGATCTGCTTACTTGTTACCTCTTCGTAGAAAGTGAGAACAAAGCCATACGTGCGAGAACCATCTTCCCGGGTGATTATAAATGAGTGGAACTGAGGGTCTCTGTTGTCAGTTTGTGTTCTGAAGGATAGCCCTTTAGGCATGCACAACTGTGGGGGAAGGAGCAATAGCATCAAAATGCAACGTACAGGTAACTTCAAACCAGAAAAGAAGTTTGTTGTTAGTATATAATACGATTCAGAAGGACACCAATTTAACACTTTCAGTAGTAGCCTTAAGCAGATACACTTTAAGTTCCTCATTTACATGTAGATAAAACTATTCTTCAAAGGAATATGTATACAAGGATACTACTACTATATTATTGCCTATGTGTTATAACATGCAGGAGGCTTGACTAAGAACAAGAAGACCTTTTACAAGTCCCAGTAAACTCTGTTCAAGCCTGTGACCTCCAGCAAGTTATGTAACTTCCCGAGCCTCAGTTTCTTTGCCTACAACATCTATTAACCAATGACTTGAAGACATAATATGCAAAGGAACTTGACAAATATTTAAGTACTATCTTTGGATTAATGATGTTTCAGAGGAATAGGGAAATAGGTGAAGGCTCGCCTGGTAAATGGGAAAAAAGCTAAACACAGAAAAATAAAACCAACAGTATCATTTTCAAAATTTTGAACAATGTGATCCTTCATCCTAGAAAACGAAACTTTGAAAACAGAATGATTTTTATTTACTGAAGCAGAAGGGGAGAAAGATGACTTTTTAGATGACTTCCAGTAGAGATTATATTTTAGGTCTTGGGCACTCCCTAGGATGGAGACCAATTTGGGAACAAAATTACCTGGGGAGTTAGAGATGCTTTATTTAAGAAACTTAAAATACAGTAAAAGGTAGGATTGAACCTTGAAAACATTTTAAATAAAAGAAGTCAAACAAACCACAGAAAAAATTTAAATATACTAAAGAGAACAGACCTTGTAATTCAACTATCCTAACATAATGATCATTATTAATTTTTATATAATCCTTTCTACTTCCACGCTGTAATGTGCTTTTTGCACAGAAATAAATGTATCATGCATTATTAAAGGTTTTTTTCCAGATTTAAAAATCAATCTGGTATAAAATTTAGATGTTCTCCCAAATGTCCACATTACCAAGTAAATGCAATTCGTCTTAAAAGTTACAGGCCCTTCATTCAAACTGTCAACAAACACTTCTTAGGTAGTGCTTTTATGAGCTAGGCCAGGTGGTGGTGACACAATGGTGACAAAGACAATACTCCCTGCTCCTATGGCGCTTCTGGTTTAGGAAGGATGACAGCTGGATAAGAAATCATTTGCTATAAACTATGGGAAGTGCTATAACAGGGTAGATATGGGCTGCCATTGGGAAAATGTAGCAGGAGGACATCAATTAGAAAAGAGGGAGCTACCAGGAAACAGAGAAGGAAGTGCAGCGGACACCAGGGGGTGAGCACAGGTGTCAGTGAGATGAAGAGAAGGCACACAGACCCACATGCAAATGCTGGGAAGACAGAAACAAGGGCATGAGGAAATGAAACACGTTTGGGGGTGTGTGTGCACAGAATGCAAGGCGGGCACAGTGAGAGAATGTGGGAGAACTAGAGGCCTGGTCATGAAGGGCCTTGGTGGGTCATGTCAGAAGTCTGAGGAGGATAACAGGAAGCTTCTGGAGGGTTTTTAGCAGGAGGGGAACGGAATTAGATGTGCCTCTTAGCACACAGATCTTCCTGCACTGAGGGGCAGTGGTTTTCAAAGGGGTTCCAAGGAGCAGAGGAGCGAAGGCATTGCCTTGGGGCCTCGGAGCGCCCTCTGACCCCTCTCTCTCTCACCCCATTATCCAAATCCACCAACAAAGAGCGGCAGTTCTGCCTTCAAAAATACACTCAGGAATAAATTCTACCTTTCCTCTTACCTCTCTAACCTAAGCCATCTTCTTCTCTTGCTTGGATGACTATTTAATATGCAGAACCAGTCTCCATGCTTTTGCCCTTGTCCTATGTAAACTATTCCCCATAATGTAACCAAAGTCGTCCTTAAACGATGTAGGCTAAATCTTGTCACTCTTCTCAGAACCCTCAATGGCCTCTCAACTCACTAAAAGCTGAGCCCTTACTGTAGAGGCCCCATAAAGCCTTCAATGGCTCAGCCCCGGCACCCACTCTGTCATCTCCCGCTGCTGTTTAGTCCGGCCACATGGTTCCCGTGAAAACCCCTAGAAGGCGCTCACCAGACCGTTCTTCCCTAGGTATCCACATGGCCCATTCCCTGTGACAGACTGTATTTGCTAAAAATGGCTCCAATAATATTCCTAGTTCTATATGCTGCCCCAGAACCTTGCCACTCTCCCATCAAGAACCTGGGTAGGCCGCTCAGGGTGCTGTCACACCAGGGACCCGAAAACTTGCTCTGCCCAGAGCCAGATGATCAACAGTTTCAGCTCTGCAGGTCATACAGTCTGTAAGAGCCACTCAACCCCAGCACTGCACATATGGTACAAGGACAACACAGAAAGGGATGGGCGTAACTCTGTCCCAGTGACACTGAATGTATAAAACAGGCAGTCATCTGGAGCTGGCTTGAAGGCCACACTTTGCCCACCTCTGGCCTGGTCGAGTAAAAGGCAATGGAAGTGACAAGGGACAGCAAGTGACTTCTGAGGCTAGGTTTAAAAAGGCAGTACACTTCCATCTCTCTGTCTCTGAGCACACTTCCTGGGAGCCCTAAGGCAACGAATAACAAATTTGGTTAACCTGAAGCTGCCATGCCAGAGAGACCACATAGAGGGGCTGCCTAGAGACAGAGGAGCCCCAGCTATGTTCCCAGGTCAGCAGACACACCTGTGAGTGAGTGACCTTCAGCGACTCCGGCTCTTAGTCTCTGAGCCACCCTAACCGACAGGCAGCAGAGCAGAGGGCCACTGGCCAAACTGCACCCCTGCTGCGGAGATGTAAGCAAATTCAGGATTCTGTTGTCAACAAACTACCGCACTTAGGCCAAATCCAATCTGTCACTTGCTTTGTAGATAAAGTTTTACTGGCACACCATCACGCTCTTCACCAAGGCAATGTCTACGGCTGCTTTTGCATGACAACAGCAGAGTAGTAACTGTGACAGAAACTACGTGGCCTACAATGCCTTGACCATTTACTATCTTGCCCTTTATGGAAAAAAAATTGCCAACCCATGTTTAAAGCCACTTAAGTAGTATTGGGGTGGTTTGTTATGCAGCAGCAGAGAAAGGAAACACCCCCTTACTTCCCCTAAGCCACTACCTAAATACTACGTCAAAGAGGCTTTCCTTTACCTTTCCATAAAAATTAGTGTGTTCTTCCTATAAGTGCTAATGAAGTGTCACTTCTCATTTGGAAAGTCCTTACTGAATGGGGAAGCAATGAAAGCTTTACACCACTATATACACATACATACACTGCATATTGACCCACATTACTAGTTTCTCTAATTTTATCTATAGATTCAAACAACTCAAGGACTGGTATTAATTATATTTGAATAACATTAAACACTCAAGAGCACCACACACAGAACAACAGACTATTTGAGGCCATGATAAACGATGACTGATAACGAAGATGAAAGCAAAAACCGTGGAGCTCAGCGTTATTATGCTGCTGAAAATGTCTTTATATTTCACGTCACCGAACATGAGGTTTGAAAGGAACTAAGGTAGCTTCACTTAATTACCTTTATATACGTTGACAAGAATTAAATTACTCCGTATGTCTGGGTAGAGTAAGATACACACTCAGGTAAAACTCATGAGTATCTGGATTTGCTAGGGGAGAAAATGGTTTACTCCCAATATTGGGAATAACTGTATAAGGAAAGCCAGGGCAAGATCTTCTCATATTTATGTCTTCACATTAAGGCTGCTTTCCTCATAGCAAGATGAGATCCTCTGCTGATATGAAGGAAAACTCATCTGACACATTTACTGCCCTCAATAAAGATTGTAGGAAGGAGAATTTGAAATATCCTTGCTCCAGACGAACCTCAAGCTTGTCTGGCATAGTGCACAGCACGTATGTTTTTGTTGAATGAACAAATGGATGAATGAATGAGCAAAGAAGACAGAAAAAAACAACAGTGGGGGGTACAGGACCAGATTTAGTTCCTCTTTTGATTCAATTTGTAGTTTGCTTTCTACATCGAGTAGGCAAATACAGAAAAATAAACAGAAGTGACCTCCAAAGTCAACACAAAGATTTGATTTAATTGATAGGCTTTCCTGACATCGTAAACCACAAAATTACAACTCAAACTGTTTTTGAACAGCTGCCAAATACTCCCTTTAAGGGTTTGCAGCTTTCTTGAGCGACATTCAAACATTTACAGGAAAAGCTTGCCAACAGTTGTGCTCAAAGTAAGCAGAGAATGACTTTCTAATGCTACAGATAACAGATGTTAAGAATTTAAAAAATCTCTTCCTACAAATTAAAAAAAAAAGAATTATATTTCTAATCTGGAAACCACACATTAGAAAATACGATTGCTTTTTTCAGTTTTAGAAGTGAAAATTGTTTTATGAATTGTCAGGTTTATTTGGCAGAAAACCTGTTTTTTCAGAAATATAAAGATATAAATAATCAAGATTTGCTCACCATGGCATTCAACAATCTCTTCTTGTCTCCTGATACTGCTATTTATTGACACACCTACTCCCCACCCCATGCTTCCACAGTGAACAACTAAAAACCAGAACTGTCACTGTTGACAGACTGCCACTGGCAATCATTACTTTAGCCAAAGTGGGCTCACCATGCTGTGTACCTCCTCTCCTGCTTTGAGTGACCAAACGGCCCTATAATCTGGCCTCCTTCATGCAGTTTGGCTAGAATTTTAAAAATCCCTTTTTCCATTTTCTATAGTTCTATGACTCCCATACGCCACTCTCTTATACACAAATAAAAGAGAGATTATTCAGAAAACACTCAAAGAGCTGGTCAGCTTTTCCTTCCTTTCTTCCTGTCTTCTCTCCATCCATCCCTCCTTTCTTCCTTTAATAAACATTTATTTTATATCATGTATTACATTAGATCTTGGTAATTCAAAAGATAAATATGAAAATAATCTCTCACTTTAGGGAACTCATGGTCTAGTAGAAAACGCAAACATATAAATCAACAATTACAAAATCATGGGCTCAGTGCCGTTATGGAGGTTAGAGGAAAGAAAAGGGTGAACCAACGAGTGCCTGGGGCACCTGTTACCCGTTTCAGATTCAAATACTTGCCAAGTCTGTAGCAAGGACATACGGCTACTTTTCCTTTGAATCTTGCAAGATGGGCTTCTGAACAGGTTTTTTTTTTTTTTCAGCTAACCCTTTACTCTTTGCTCAGCATTCCACTCCACCCTCCTCTGGGATCAGAGTAAACAGTAAATCATAAACTTAGAGCTTTAAAGATGATAAAGACGTTTCTAATAGTTAGTATTTTAAAATTCTTATTAAAATATCATATATCAGTTGTTTCATTAGGACTGATATACAAAATAGAATCGTCACATTTTATGTAACTTACTTAAAAAGGTGTCGACCATATTTTCTTCCTAACAATTCCTAGGTTCACTACATTTTTAAGGATAAGATCTACCTATTAGAGCATAACATAAACCTCATGGCTGCCAATATGCAGATTAGAGAGGTGAACTGACGGGAAAGCAGGGGGACATATGTGCCCTACTTGCCAGGCTTTACTTAAGAGGAAAGACACAGATCTGAAGCAAATTTGTCGATGTTCATGTTAGTTCTGGGTGGAAGGTACAGGATTATTGTACTCCTCTATTTTATGATACTTCCTTTTCTTCCCTCCATAAAAAACTCTCAATCAGCAACCACGAGACATAAAAAGCAATTTATTTAGAAACAGTTTCACCTGTCCCTTACCCTCATTTTCTATTATGTTTGCACTGCACTCATACACAAGGAATTTTTTTATGTAACAAAGTTCATTGCTTTGCGGTACTTAATTTCTGTGAAATTAATGACCCTTCTTCAAAGCACCACGGTCCCTTGCTGGAGAAATGGTATCACAGAAGGCGACACCTCGGAGTGGGACTTCGCTAAAGGCAAGAACAAAGCTCTCTACCTGTAGGTGGGGGTGAATTATAGCTTCATACAAATGCACTTACTAATAAATCAAGGAGGAAACTAAGGGCAGTACATCTATGACCCAAATGCAGACTAGTTTAATGGGATGCTTCTCAGAGATTTTCAAGGAGCGCCAGCAAATCCTTTTTGATTTGCAACAATCAACAAAATGCTGTGCGGTGCTTAACCATCAAAACACAAGTCTAGGTGTTTATTCTTCAGAGGGAACCTTTTGCCGCTCTGTAAAACCACCTCCGAGGCACAGGGATAAAGCAAATACCAAAGACAGATGAGGGAAGCCGGTAAATGCTTTAAAGATGAAGGTTTTCCCTACAGAGGCTGAAGCCATCATGGATCTCTCACTACTAATCCAATCAAATAATAAAACAAAGAGCTCACCAAGCATGGCAATTGGTTCCAAATGACTGTGAATTCACATTGTAGTGAGAACCTACTTCTGGGCACCCTTCTCAGTCCTCACGGAGTAATTTATACTTCGAAATATCTTACTAATTGAAGAAGTGTTATATCTATTTACATTCTTATCCATTTTTCCATTGCTTCATTTAGACTAACATTCTTTGCTTTGGTGTCTTTCCATTAATTTGCTAGCAGAAGCAGAGGATCAATTATTTTTTGTCACTGCTGTTTGTTAGCTATTTCAGTCAGACGCTTGTCTGTGCTCCTCTACGTCTCATAAATATAACTACCAGCTGTGTTCTCCTTAATATCTGGAGTGCTGTCTTCAGCAAGATGAGGCTAAGGCCCCATGGTATTCACTCCCAGAAAAATGGCATGTCTCCTTTTTTGGCAGTTTCAAGAAGTAACTATACTGTGCTCCATACAGAACCGAAGTCAAAGTGCCAAGTGCCTTAGGCATTTGTCCTTAGAAAAAGGGCCACGCTACTCCCTCCTTGGAGCAAGCCCGGACTGAAATGGTACAGAAATACCGCCAAGGGTCCAGGGTAATCCCTGTCATCTTGGGCCAGGTCAAAACTAAATTACACAGTTTTTCTTTGGGGGAAGCAGGATGTAGATGGGGAAACAGTGAGCTAGAGAGTCAGAGTGATTTGTACTTAATCTCTGAGACCCCCTGCATAACGTGGGGCAAGGAACTTACATGAGACATGAGTAAGAATCCTCACTGGGTGCATGCAGCATATATGTGAAAAGTAACATGCATGAAGTACCTAGCAGGCACTGACTAAATATTAATTTCCTTCCCTTACAATATCACATTATAATGGGGTCTTTTGGGTCTACCTTTAAAATATTCAAAAAGAACTACACATATTGGTGTTTCAGTCCACCTTGAATCACTTCTGTGCCTATCATGCCTGATGTCTGATTTGCTCACTTTGGGGACCCCTGAGTTTTCTAATCACAGTGTTTAGAGATGTCCAAAATATTATTCAGGCTCCTAAGCAGGATCCTTGCTGAATGTGACAACTATTGCCTACTGAATTTCTAAGAGCCTCTAAAGGTACCTGTCATCACCCCTGGTAATTTATTACATTGATTCAAATGCCTTATAAACAAATTCCTACAAACATCTAAATGATGCACTGAAGTTTCTTTCCCTCTTTACTTTGTGAATATGATAAATTACAGGCCCATCAAACAACAGGCCTTGAAATATGAAAACTGTAATCATGCTCCTATAAGGCTTCCCTCTAGGCAAAGTCATATCCCTGTTTATCAGGCCACCTACACATCACCCAACACAAACCCACAGCATATTGGTAGGAAAAGAAAATGGGCTTTTGGGTCTGCTGTGCACCCTTATTTGCTATGGGGACCCTAGACAAGTCACTTAACTTCTCTGAGCTTCATTTTCCACATCGATAGAATAAGGATAATATTATCTATCTCATAGAATTGTTTATTTAAAGGATTAAATTAAATGAAATAATGTAGGTATGCAAAATATAGTCACTGCTGTTACCTTAAAAAGAAGGAGGCTAAAGAGGAAAAGAAAAACACGTACCATGTTCACTGCATCTTGATCAAAAGGGTTCCATTCTATATTCTGAGGATAGTGGGCCAGAACTTTGGATTTGAATGTTCTTCTCAAAGGACTCTGGTCAAAATTTTCACCTACAAGTAATTAATAATTAGTTAACATGAAGAATTTTCTTCAGAAGTATGTCATACTTTTATTTTTATTTTGTAGATGTACTGACTGGTAATGTTGAAATCTGATTCCCTAGCAGTCTGTGCTGTGAAATTCTCATTGGACAACTGAAAATGAACTGTTAATAAGAGATCTGCATTTTAAACTTCTGGCTAGACAACTGATACTAAAAACCAAGACCTGCTAAAATAATCCTTGCTGTGACCTAATTCTTGTCCTCAATTCAATAGGTGGTAATAAAAAAAAATCTATTCAGATGAACATTTAATTCACTAAAGAAACATTTTAAGTCAAGCTAAAATACTTCTTTTGATCCTAAAATTTTGTACATAAATAGACCCTATGGTGCAGTGCTCAAAGGAGACAATTTTGAGTTGCCACAAAAATCTCTGATAAATGTGACTGCATCTCCAAGCTTTTCCACATAACAGAATTAACAGCATTAGAAATACCACCAATGAGACTTAGTAGTGTAGTAGAGGGAGCACATTAAATACACTAACCTACAGGAAAGAAACAAGCTAGTCTAAGCCAAATTCATCACCTGCCAACATTCTAGAAAGGTGAAAGTACACTGTACTCGGATTATTATATATAAGAAAATTCAGGAATAGCTGTCAATTATCTCTTTGACCAAATTAATTCCCACGAGATCTGTCACCCCCAAATGTCTTAGTTCCATAAAATACTTTAATATGGATGCATCTTAAATTCACAATGTCAGAAAGCTGAGATTGAGGAATATCAGCTTGGAATATCATTCTGTTTCCTGCATTTTTTTCTTTTTAAGTTCTAATTAAGGGCAAAACGTACACTGTTTTATCAACAGATAAATGCCACTTACCAGTATTTGTACAAGTAAAAATATCAGATAGCAATTTATGAGCCACACTTGGACGTCTAGTTAGGCTCAGTTTCCATTTTTGGTAAAAACATGAAAAAAATTTATGGATACTAAAACACCTTTTAGTGCAAAAAAATAGATCATAGGAGGGAAAGTCACACTTAAAATCTTACTGGAGACTGTGATATGAAATACATGAGAGCTTTTCTGAATAAACGCACACAATTTAAATAGATTGGCTGCAGAAAACTGACCTACTGTTTCTAATTCAAGCCCTTGGCTAGTGACCATCTGCCTTTGGATTCCTCTTATTTAGGCAAGCATTTCATCTCTTTATCTTTCTGCTCTATATTTCCATCTTCTAAGAGAGCAGGGAGCTTTCACTTCTAGAAGAAAACTGTCCAAGACATCCCTAAGGGAAGTTTAGCAGTTTTTGCACCATGCTTCTAGGATATGTTAACAGCATAAAGTCAATCGCAATATATGAAACTGCCCACGAGCCAATGTCTGAAGAAAAAGAGTCAGAGCTCGGAATGGCTGACTACAGGAAGGGTAATTCATATCTTTAAGCAGGTACTAAGTTCTCATGCAAACACTGAGAATTTTTAGATTATTCACTTCCTCATTTAAAAAAACAAGGTTAGTTTTCACTTTTAAGTGAGAGAAAAAAAAAACTGAACAAAAATTCCCTCCTCGTTCTAAAGGTCCACGCTGCTGACCCTGCTCTATTGACAGAACAACAGGATATCCTCAGATACACAGAAATCAAGAAACTCCTCCACCCCCCCCTCAAGTATCAGGATATCCTCAGATATATACAGCAATCAAGAAACTCCTCCACCCCCCTCAAGTATCAGAAATGCTTATTTTTATCATCCATGAATGTAAATAAAATATAAAACAGAGCAGGGCAGAAGAAACAGCACGTAACGCAGAATATAAATTCCTTGCGACACTTACCTTTCAATGAATTCCTGCCCGAGTTTGGCTAAAATGGTAACATTACCTTCATTCATATATCAAGTTGTTAGTGGTACAGGAGATAAATCAGGGAAGTCATGACAGTGCCATTTTCAATATAATTGTTCTGTTGATTAAGACACACCACACCCCTCTGAGGTGCAGTGAATCAACCATTAGAGCGGGAAGGAAAACCACCTCCAGAGAAAGAATCCCACAAACACAAGAAACGAGAAAATTCATTGAACAGAAACACGTATCTAATGAGCGAAAAGCAGAACCACCATGACCACGACCACCACCTCCTGTTAGGCTGTCAGAAAGGGGGCAACAGGAAAGGTCACTGCTCTATGTACAGCTGTCTTGGCAAATATTCTGAAGGAAATGAGCGGAGGAACCAGCCCCATAGAAGTACTGGTAACACTGTTAAGGATTTAGATAAATAATGGCCAAAGACAAAATTTTGGAGATGGGAGATGAACAGCAATCTACTCTTCGCCTTCTGAACCCATGTTTTATAAACTTCCAACTTAGAATTTACGGCTCGGACTTGGCAGGGGAAATAAATCACTAAAATTTGAATTCTCAAGAAATGAAATTATACATAAGCATTCTTAACTTAAAAACTGCCTTTAAAACATATTACCCTGAATGGACAACGATTAGAAATCTGTGCAAATATTAATATCCCTGCTACACAGAAGTCTACACAGACTTAATTTCAAGTAATATTGCCAAGTACTCCTTCTAAATTATGCTGCAAATAAGTCTTTCCTCCTAAGAAAAGAGGACATATCTGCCAAGAGAGCTTAAAGACGAGTAAATAATTTTTTCCAGGCTTGAAGCAAAAGAGGTCTTTATAAGAATTAACATGTAGATAGGAGAACAGAAACACAAAATAATACCTATTTTTTGCCCAAACAAAACAAACAATTACGATGGGCTTGGGTGAATTACAACAATGATTTCTAACTTCATTTTTATTTGTATTTTTACCTGAAGTCGTATTTGCAGCACCCTGGCTCCCGCCACGACGGTCTGCTTCTAGCCATTGGTACAAAACTACACAATGCAACAGAAACAGAGCTTTATGAACACAGAAACACCAACGGAAAAGCAAAAATGACTTTGAAGAAAGGAAAAAGAAAAAAATGTAAACAAAAATAATTAAACGTGAGACACTAATATCAATGGAATGGAGCTTAACACCAAATAGTATGTAGCTTATAGGCTGTTAGTCATCAGAAAGCAGAGAAAGTAATATGAAATAAAATGCTATTTAAACATCTGTAACAGCTATTCATATGGGAAAAAGCGCATGTATTCTTCTCGTCATGATAACTGGAAAGGAAATATCAGGAGAAAGCTAATGTTTTCTACAGTCAGATGTAATAAAATATGATAGTAGACGGTGACCAACCTGAGAAACCGCATCCCCACCTCTGCACACTGACTTCGGTCAGAGGCCGAAGGTCCCAAAGCAGAGCACGGCAGGCTGACAAGTGTGCACAGTGACAGAACTCACTCCCTGCTGGCGGGGACGCAGAAGGGCACAGCCATTTTGGAAGACGGTTTGACAGTTTCCTACAAGGCTAACCATGGTCTTACCATGTGATCTCATAACCCTGGTCTAATCAAGAGAAAACAGATTCCAAGAGGAGCAGCCTACAGTACATCTGCTGAATGCTGCCGGGACTACCGAGGTCATCAAAACCAGAGAAAGTCTGAGAAGCTGTCACAGCCGCTGGGAGCCTAAGGAGACTGGTCACGGAACGCATTTGGATGGGACCCCCCGACAGGAAAAGGACATTAAGTAAACACTAAAGAAATCTGAATAGGGTATAGGGTTTAGTTCACAGTAATGGATCAGTACTGATTTATTATAACAAATGCATCACACCACTGGAAGATGGTAGCGACAGGGACAATTCTGTATGGGGGTGGGAGAGGGTGGGGTGCATGGGAAGTCGGTATTAATCTTCTCAATTCTTCTGTAATTTTAAAACTGTCCTATAAACCAAGTCTGTTTTAAAAATTACATTCCAATATGTAAGGTGGGGACAAAAGCATATATTATATCCAATCCTATAAGGAAACTGCCTTTTTGGAAATCACTCTAGGCAAACCCAAGCTGAAGTTTGCTCTGCACTGAAATTCCATTTGATGAACTGTTTTCTTACTAATAACCAAGAAGTGTCAACTCACAGAGGAAAGTTTACTACAGTGAGGACGCAGGCTATAAATAAATTCACACTAGACCTCTTAACTTAGCAGCTTTGAAGAGTGTTAACACTTCTGGATGGGTTGCCTATATGTCTTCAACTTCTTGACATGCAGAGTCAAATAATGATAAGGTAGGGTTCTAATGGCCAGGAAACCTTCCTATCCATACCTGAAGTGTTTGAATGATCCCAGGACAATCACAAAGGCTAAATTTCCACTCTCGGGGCTCTTTACCCATAGATATTGTGAGAGTTCCATGTCCCAGTCAAGGTTTGCAGAAACTTTGTGTACCCACCCCCAGCAAAACAACAAAAAAGGGGGCTGGGAAAGGTGCCTAGGGAACTCCTGAACTGATGCAATAAAGGAACTTACTAATTATATAAAAGGCTGAGTGAGGGCAGCCTGAAATCATGAAAGAAGCTATTTGGATCTTTCCAGACAGCCAGAATGGTGACCTGCCATTCATCATTAGGGGCAGATGGCCCAAAACAGACCTCTGAACAGCACCCCTCCACTCACCCATGTGCAGGGTGACCCAGTGGGCACGCGAGTGAGATAGTCACACTTCTGGAAGGCACACAACTGTTGCAGTGTTCCCTTTCAATTGGCACTGCGACTGGGGACACCCCATCCCCAGCTCCAAGGGCCTGTTTGGAGTTCTACACAGGTTTGCTAGAAGAGAAGGATTCGTGAGATCTGTGAACCTTCGGGCTACTTCCCAGCCTGTGCGGCCCTGTTCTGCAGGCCTTTGCTCTCCCTCCCTCTCTGAACCTTCCCTCTCCTAGGGGCCCCGTGAGTTCCCTCCCTCAGGATCCACTTCTGACCAGGCTATTTCTCCACAAAACAAGGCCAAGTCTCACAGTATTTCCCTGTAATAAATGGTGGGCATTACATTCAGAGTCAAATTTCCCCCCGTGTGTTGATGAAGGTGAGAGGAGGGAATGGAGAGGTCTGGACACGGCCTGTGAAGTCCACGCTGAGGCAAGGGAGACTGTAGAGGGAGGGACTCCGAGGTGGTGACATACAGGTCCCCAGCTGTCTGTCTCCAAAAACCCCTTCTGAACTGACATGGGCTGGAGCTGGGGAGGGAACACAGGGCAGCAGTGAGTCCTACAAGAGAGACTGACTAGGGAAAGAGAAATGGGGATGGGGACCCTACAGGTGGTGACCAAAATGAAGGGGCCCCATCACAGGGTCTCCACCTCACAGTGAGCTGTCCTCTTCCAAGCAGACCCCTAGAAGGCTGCATAGTCATTCTTCATTCTGATGATTCCACCACTATTTAAATCATCTCTGAGCAGGTCACATTAAAGTAGAGACCTGAAGAAGTATTAATAATCATCAGTTAACACAGAGTGCTTACTATAGGACAGGTGCTATTCTAAGGGCTCTACACACACGAACTCATTTCATCACAATCACCCTATGAGGTAGGTCCTGGTACTATCATTTTACAGATGTAGACACTGAGGCACACAAAGGTGAACGAAATAACGTGTCCATGGTCAGACAACTAGGAAATCCAAACTTAAGCCGTCTGGCTGCAGAGTCTGTGCTCTGAATTCTACATATGAGGGCATCTCAGAAAAGAATGCCTCAAGCAGGGAAACAGCACCTGCAGAAGCCCGAGGTGTCAGGGGCCGCTCAAGGCTGAGATGCAGCAAGGAAGCTGGCCCTCGGGGTTCCTGGGTGAGGTGTAAGGAGATGAGCTCGGAGGGGACCAGCTGCCAGCTAGGACAGGGCCTGGACGGTGACACAGCCCAGTTTATGCTAAGTACTGTGGGAAGCAAGTGGAATGTTTTAAACAGAGAAGTGATAGATTTTAAGTATTCTGATGGCATAAAGATGCGATATGCCTGTATATCAGATGTGAAAGAAGCAGTCAGGAAGGGTATGATACCATAGTGTTGGCCTGACCACCTGCATGAATGGTGTAGCTATTTAGTGAAACAGGGAACAGTGGAGAAGGAGCAGGTTTAATACGGGTTGTGGTGGGTGCTGGCATAAAGAATTGGGTTTTGGATATGTGAAGTCTGAGATGCTTATTAGATATGCAAGTGACATTTCTGAGTAGATTTCTTTAGATATATGAATAAGATGCAGGAGAAAATTCAGGGTTCAGTATCAAACAGCTGGCATTTAGTATCACCAGGCTGGAGACAATCACCCCAGAAATTAAGGCACACGGAAAGAGGATGGCTGGGTGGGAGCCCCAGGGGACTCACGGAAACATCAGGAAGAGGATGAGGAGGAGGCGGCAAACTGTAAATGAGAAAAAGCAGCCAGTGAAGTAAGAGAGGAGCCGGAGCACGGGCAGCATGGGAGCTGAGACAACGCTGGACCAGGAGGGACCCCACGGCATGCAGTCACCAGGGACCCCAACGGTCCCACGGATGGTGGGCTGGCAGCCTGTCTGGAGTAGCTCCAAGAAAGAATACAAAGAATGGAAGTAGAGGCAGGGTATTAATATCTCTCTTTAAGACTTTGCTGGAAAGATGAGAAATGGATTAACATTGGAGAACCTGATAGGAGCTCGTTTTAGAGATAGGAGATTTTCACTCATTCCAGTAACATTTCAGTGCACCTACACTGTGCCAGGCACAGTGTCTGACGCTCTGGACGTGATCCGTATGGGACAATCCTCAGCGGCTCTGCCCTCCTCTGCCTTTGCCTTCCCAGTTCTACCAGAGAGCCGCCTTTGCCCGCTCTGTACTGCATCACGGCGGATCCAGGTTGTACTCCTCAGATAACCACACTTCCTAGCCCCCCAGCACACTCCCTGTAAGCCTTTTACATGAGCCTCAGCCTGCTGAGAACTGCGTTCTCTCCACTGTTTCTTTTCTCCCTCTGGCACCCCTTGAAATGGTCCCCAACCATCCTGGCTTGGATAAGTCAGGCCACGTATCTCAGCACAAGTGTACAGTTATCACTCATTCCCACGTGACAGAATATAGGTGATCAGAGGCACCCACGGTTTCTTCCCCTTCCCAGCATCCTTGCATCTGGATGGGGACCAGTTCCTGCCAATAAAAAGTGGGCAGAAGAGATGTGTGTCACTTCCAGATCGAGGTACACAATCTCTTTCCTCGGCTATCCATCAGCTAAATGCCAAGGGCACCGGAGACCTTTAAGATGGGAAGGTCACACATTGGAAGAATCCTGGGTGACTGAATGTCTCTGCAAAGTAGAGCCCTTCCCACCATGGCCTACATTAGACAAAACAACAAATGAGAAATAAACTTGTTAAAAGTCTCAAGCCACTGGCAGTTTGGGGCTGCTGTTTCAGCAGCGAGCTATTTATGTGTCTCTGGATTAGAAGGGGTTTAACTTTGACCTTCTGGCTCTGATACAAGTCTGACTATATTGTGCCTTCTATTCCTTAGTAACTCTACATTGCCTGATACTGTGTTCAAATACATAACGAGTGTATTTCTTCAACTATGGGACAGGATTTGCCCATTTTTAACGGAAGCTCGTACCTTTCATATACCCACTACTAAGCTACTCATCAAGACCATTAACACTTGAAGCCAATTAATACTGCCTATAAACTATATTTCAATTAAAAAAATACCAAATACCAAATAAATAAATAAATAAAAAGACCACAGGTTTTAAAACCATGCTGGGCCTGTCACCCTTTCTAAATAAACCTCCGAATCCGGTTAGAGATCTTGCAGCTCTAAGTTCCTGGTCATAAAGAGAATCAAGTAAAAGAATCTGGAGGGATCTCTGAAAATTCACACACTACTAAAGAATATTCATCAATAAAGAAGCCTGAATCCTGGTATCTTAAAAGTTTGTTTTGATGACAATCTATAAAAGTACACCAACATCAATACAGTGAGTTTTGAATTTCTAAGAGATTCATAATATATTTCCTTCTCAAAATTAAACAGCCATGCTGTATTTAGCTCATACTAAATACACTTCAGTTACTGAAGTGTATTTACTGGAGTACACAATGCAGTTATTCTGTCTCAACCCTAACTGGAGGTACTACAGCTTAATTCTGTTGCTAACCACCTGGAGTTAGCACAGACATCGCCCCTTAAAGGTGGAGGGTCCCCAGACATCGACCTGTTAAAGGCCCTGACTTCAGAGGTCCCCAGCCCACCAGTACCTTTGACAGACTGGCTACACATCTGGGGGTTCCCATGACCACCTGAGGTGTGATAATTCACCAAAACTCACAGAACCCAGGAAAGCACTATACTCAGAATTACGGTTTTACTACAAGGCAAACAAATCAGAGGTACCAGACAAACGAAGGGTGAGAGATATACATAGGGTGAAATCTGGGAGGGGAGCGGGACTGACATGCTCTTTCCTTATGGAATAAGGGCATGTCACTCCCACCACTATATACACACAGCAGTGTGTTCATCACCTATGATGCTTCACTAAGCCGCACTATCTAGTTTTTACTGTTTCATTTTAAGCTTCATTACACAGGCATGACTGAGTAAATCACTGGCCAGGTGACTGAACCCGATCTCCAACCCCCTCCGCCTCCTCAGAGGCCAGGTTGCTTCCAAGTCCTTCTGGTGACCAGCCCCATCCCCAAGCCATCTAGTGGTCCATCATTAGTTACAGTTATCTTCTTAGGACAATACTACAGTTATTCAGAAAATTCCCAGGGTTCTAGAGTTCTGTGCCAGGAACCCAGGATAAAGACCAGACAAGCTGTTATGAGGCACTGTGCATTGTACCACCAAGCACGGAAGACAACAGACTGTTTACTTGCAAAAATATCCTTAATAATGAATCCAGGGTCTACAGTCCTCCGATGATGAGGAATAAACAAAGCACTTCGCTATTAACTCATGTCTGTCATACTATCCCTTTCCAAAATATGAAACAAGAAAAAAACTTTTAAAAGTCATTGGCGCACTGTAACTGACATCATGCAACTCTCTAAGAGCAAAGGGTCCATAATTTGTAGGTTAATAATCAAGTGCCATGTGTTCACCAGTGCTTAGTAAATAACTTTTATTATCCTCAAGAATATATAAGTCGAAACTTCCGGGAAGACGGCGGTGTGAGCAGGGTGGCAGAAATCTCCTCCGAACACTATATTTATCTACGAAAACACAGAAAATACATCTATTCCTAAAAGAGAGACGAGAATACACAGGAAAGCGCACAGCGTGCAGCTACACTTGAGAGGACTTGGCACCCCAAGAGGCTGAGCGATAAAGGGCCCTGTGGAGCGGCACAGTCACAGCTGGGGAATAGCGGGGCAACAGCGCCACCTAGAGCATTCCCACAGAATCTACGCCCGGTGGGCATTTTTTTTGTTTTTTTTCTTTTGTTTTGTTTTCTGTTTTGTTTTTGTTTTTTCTTTTCTTTCTTTTTTTCTTTCTTTCTTTCTTTTTTTTTCTTCTCTTTTTAAAGTCTTAAAGAACCCAGCTGACATACGTGGCAACTATCAGTGACCAATTATATAGCCATGAAAAGACAGAGGAATATGGTTCAGACCAAAATCAACCAGACAACCCCAGAGAGGGAGTCTGAAGGGATGGAAATGCACAGCCTCCCTGAAAAAGAATTCAGAATAAAAGTCATAACCATGCTGATGGACCTACAGAGAAATGTGCAAGAGCTGAGGGAGGAAGTGAGGGAACTGAGGAAAGACAATACAGAAATCAGACAAGCGATCGACGGGCTTAACAGCAGAATGGATGAGATGCAAGACACTGTTAATGGAATAGAAAACAGAGAACAGGAGTACAGAGCAGCTGAGGCAGAGAGACATAAAAGGATTTCTAGGAATGAAAGAATATTAAGAGAACTGTGTGACCAATCCAAACGGAACAATATTCGCATTATAGGAGTACCAGAGGAAGAAGAGAGAGAAAAAGGGATAGAAAGTGTCTTTGAAGAAATAATTGCTGAAAACTTTCCCTCGCTGGGGAAGGAAGTAGTCTCGCAGTCCACTGAAGCTCATAGATCTCCCAACACAAGGGACCCAAGGAAGACAACACCAAGACACATAATAATTAAGATGGCAAAGATTAAAGATAAAGACAGGGTATTAAAGGCAGCTAGAGAGAGAAAAAAGATCACCTACAAAGGAAAACCCATCAGACTATCATCAGACTTCTCAACAGAAACCTTACAGGCCAGAAGAGAATGGCATGATATATTTAACGTTATGAAACAGAAGGGCCTCGAACCAAGAATATTGTATCCAGCACGATTATCATTTAAATATGATGGAGGGATTAAACAATTTCCAGATAAATGAAAGTTGAGAGAGTTTGCTTCTCATAAACCACCACTACAGGATATCTTAAATGGACTGCTCTAGATGGAAGCACACCTAAGGCTAAAAAGATGTCACCAGAGAAAATAAAATCATAGCAAAGAAAGCAGACTATCCAAATACTAACTAAAGGCAAAGAATAAAACACCTATTATAGAAAGAATGGAGGAGGAGGAATAAGAAGGGAGAGAAAGAAAGAAACATCAGACTGTGTTTACAATAACTAAACAAGAAAGTTAAGTTAGATTGTTAGATAGTAAAGAAGCAACCCTTGAACCCTTGGTAACCACGAATCTAAAGCCAGCAATGGCAATAAGTACATATCTATCAATAATCACCCTAAATGTAAATGGACTGAATGCACCAATCAAAAGACACAGAGTAACAGAATGGATAAAAAAGCAAGACCCATCTATATGCTGCCTACAAGAAACTCACCTCAAATCCAAAGATATACACAGACTAAAAGTGAAGGGATGGAAAAAGATATTTCATGCAAACAACAAAGAGAAAAAAGCAGGTGTTGCAGTACTTGTATCAGACAAAATAGACTTCAAAACGAAGAAAGTAGCAAAAGATAAAGAAGGACATTACATAATGATAAAGGGGTCAGTCCAACAAGAAGATAGAACCATTATAAATATATATGCACCCAACACAGGAGCGCCAGCATATGTGAGACAAATACTAACAGAATTAAAGGAGGAAATAGACAGCAATGCATTCATCTTAGGAGACTTCAACACACCACTCACTCCAGAGGACAGATCAATCAGACAGAAAATAATTAAAGACACAGAAGCACTGAACAACACACTAGAACAGATGGACCTAATAGACATCTACAGAACTCTACACCCAAAAGCAACAGGATACACATTCTTCTCATGTGCACATGGAACATTTTCCAGAATAGACCACATACTAGGCCACAAAAAGAACCTCAGTAATTTCAAAAATATTGAAATCCTACCAACCAACTTCTCAGATCACCAAGGTATAAAACTAGAAATAAATTTTAGAAAGAAATCAAAAAGGCTCACAAATACATGGAGACTTAACAACACTCTCCTAATTAATCAATGGGTTAACGACCAAATCAAAACAGAAATCAAAGAATATATGGAGACTAATGACAACAACAACACAAAGCCACAACTTCTGTGGGACGCAGCAAAGGCAGTTCTAAGAGGAAAGCATATTGCAATCCAGGCCTATTTAAAGAAGGAAGAACATTCCCAAATGAATAGTCTAAAGACACAATTACTGAAATTGGAAAAAGAAGAACAAATGAGGCCCAAAGTCACCAGAAGGAGGGACATAATAAAGATTAGAGAAGAAATAAATAAAATTGAGAAGAATAAAACAATAGAAAAAATCAATAAAACCAAGAGCTGGTTCTTTGAAAAAATAAACAAAATAGATAAACCCCTAGCCAGACTCATTAAGAGAAAGAGAATCTACACACATAAACACAATCAGAAATGAGAAAGGAAAAATCACGACGGACCCCACAGAAATACAAAGAATCATAAGAGAATATTAAGAGAATCTATATGC
>JAVSCE010010864.1:0-19154 GCA_032199065.1 Smutsia gigantea
AGCATTCTCATTGTAGATGTACTGGGATGAATAGCCACCTAACCATCACTGGGATCCATAGGCATGTGTCTTTGGAAGGCGTAGAATTGCATGGACAAAGCTCAGAAGGTCTTTGCATGTTCAGAAGCCCCTCACTGCCACAGTGACCCATTTGTCTGATGTGTCAGCATTGGGTGTTGATGGCTGGCATCATGTTCAAATATATCATGGCTGGCTGTCCCCTGTTTCTGGGTGCCAACTGGGACATCACTGACTGTGACATTGACTGCTACAAGGAGGCTCTGCTTCAGGGCTGGCTTGGAGCAGGCCCAAGAGACCCCCTTCTCTGCTATGTTAAACCAGGTCCACTACATTCCCCAACTTAAGTATTGTACTGGGGCTGCATCTGTAGCCCATTGCTTGTCTGTCTCCCCATAACCATTTGGAGTTGTTCCATCATTGTCAGAAGCCATGTGACCATTCTACTTCTAAACTTAGATTTAATCCTGAGGATAAATATTTTAAGTGGTTTCCCCAGTGTTTTATATGAAACATTTCCTTTTGATCTAACCTTAAAATTATAAGGATACACCACTTTTTAAAAAAGGATCGATGTCCTGGAGGAGGGGAGAGAGGTATGGCGAGGAGTTGGAGTTGCTGGAGGCATGGACAAGTGCCCATAGGAACAGAAGGAAAAGAAGAGCACATGTGTGGCGAGGTGGGTAGGCGTGGTGATGGAAGTACATGGAAGCCCTCTTCCATTGTTCTTCTATCTAATGACATAAGAACCAAGGTTGCCAGCTCAGAGTGAGGGTGGGGAAGATTTCAGGAAAGATGAGATCAGGAGAGTGGGAAACTCAATGGACAAGAGAACCACAGGGCATTCCTATGAGGGTGGAGTGGCCTAAGGACCTGCTATGGTTAGTGATTTGAGTTTGAAGGGAGATCAGCCAAGGAGGGGTAATAGAGCTCTGGCCACAACCTCTTCCCTGACTGGGCCAGCTAGGGGATCTGGAAACGTTTCACGGGACTCTTGTTGCGAGATGCCAGCTCCCAAGAGATCCTTGCTACCGCTGGGGGCCAGTGCAGCCAGCCTGCAGAAGGCCGTGTTGCCAGCCAAAGCCCCTGTTCTTCAATGCAGTTCCTGCGCTGGAAGATTTGCCCAGTGCCGGGTGTGATGCAGACAGAAAACCCTGATACTTTGGGCATACTGAGGTGGTGAGGCATAGGGGTGCACCTGGGGACAGGCCACAGGGTTGGTGATTTCCAAGGTGTGAAGGACCCAAGGTACTCATTTTCCAACTTTGTGGAGGGTGGCTGGGTAGTGCTCCTGTGTCAGGAGATGTTGTGTCTGACTTTGATGTCCTTTCTCAGTGCCTTAAGCTGCCCTCTTGGTTTCAGTGGGCCTCTAAAGTGACCTGACATGGTTTCTCTATGACTGGCTTAGGGGTAGTGGGGTGGCACCCAGCCCCATCTAACATGAAACTCATCACACTGAGTTATAATCCATTGTCTGTCTGTTATCCCTGGATAACAGAAGACTAAGCTATTCATCTAAATTTTTTTTTTCCTAACCACTTTATCCCCAGTGCCTGGAAAAATACTTGAAACATAGTAGATGTTTATTAAATTTTGAGTGTATGAATACATAAAAGAGGGCAAGCAGGCAAGCAGGCAGGAGGGAAGGAAGGAAGAGAGGAAGGTACAGATATGGAATCTCTGCCATTATGTCATGGCTATTCTGGATGAGGGGTGCAAAGGTGGTTCTGAATTGGTGGTAGCCTCTATAGAAACTATAGCAATGCAGGTGGATGGAGGGTGGTGGGAGCAGCTGAGAGGGCTTCTAGCAGGGCTCTTTAAAATGAGGAAGACACACTGGAAGTTGTAGGGGGAAACCAGGAAGACTGGGAAGTTAGTGACTCACACAGATGGAGATCAGGAGCCATTCTGGTGAGGATGTCAGAAAGGTGAGAACAAAGAATGATGGTCAAGATGAGCATGGAGGAAGGAGGAGAGGGCTGCTGGGTGACTAGCTGAGGTAGGTTCTAGCCCACAGCTCTATGGGTAGAATGGGTGTGGGTGAATGACCAGAGATGAGGCCCCCCTGCAGCTGGGAATTCACAGAGGGGCACAGTGGCTCTGGTCCATCTCTTTTCCTTATTCCTTCTCAGGAAGAGGGAATCTCCCTTTGCACTTGCTTCATCCTCCCCCTTCCTACCCTCTTGCCCTTTTACACTTTACACACCAGCCTCTGGATGTGCTTGTTTGCAGTTAGGCTTTCTCTTTCCTCCAGACCTTCCCAACCCATGCTTCTCCCAAAATGGAAAGCTAGCTCCACCTTCAAACCTCCTTACTAGTTCAACTTCCTCTCAGCCTGCAGATTTTGCTCACGCAAAGCCCCTTCCTAGGAAGTAATGGTGTGCTTATTTCTGTCTCCATCTCTAGACTGGAGAAAAGGGATATGACTGAGTATTTCCCTGGTGGTCACTCAGTAACAAATGAAGACTGCTCTGAATCAAAGAAAAACAAAAACAGAAGCCCTAACTTGTGGAGCAAAACCATGTGGTTTTTCATTGCTTGGCTTTTTACTTAGTACCCAGCTACTCTCTAAAAGCAAATTTGTGCTAAACAGGATCTTACTTTCTCTGAGTTAACTGGCAAAATTTGCTTTCAAGGCATATATTTTTTATACTATTTAGTAACAGTTATTATTTGGATGCATGTGTTTTACAAGCAACTTTGATCTACATCATGAGTCCAAGAGTTTTTATTTATGTAAGCTGTGCCTTATCACTATGGCTAAGACAAATCAAATTGAACTTAATGTATTTTGAATGGTAAATGGAACTGTAATAAACAACTAAAATGTCTCAAAATATCTTATATTTCTTAAAGAATGCTTTGAATTACCAACTGTAGCACATACAGAGGGAAGTACATAAAATATATATGTATAAGGAATGATTATAATAAATAATTATAAAGTGAATACATGAAACAACCACTCAGGTGAAAAACTAGGATGTAGTCAGCACCCAAAAAGTCCCTCATGGGGTCCTTGACGACACTCCTCACTCACCAATGAGAAGTAGCCCCTAGCCTCACTTTTATGACATTCAATTCCTTGTTTTTCTTTCTGGTTTTACCACTGGCAGAGGCATCCCTCAGTGATATAGTTGAGTTTAATTCAAGTTGAGTTTGAATGTTCTATAAATGAAATGCTACTGTATATACTCTATTGTGTGTTCTTTTGTTCCACATTATGTTTACCCATGTTGAATTCTGTTATGTAGTACCCATGTTGTTGCAAACAGCCTGGGGCTGGCACATTTCATTGCTGTATAGTATTTCATTGTATAATAAACAGCAATTTATTTTATTCGTTTTTCTAAAGACCAGATTTTGGCTTTATTAAACCTTTCTATTGTATCTTCATTTTTTCCTAGTTCATAATTTTCTGCTTTTACCTTTATTATTGCTTTTCTTCTATTTTCTCTGGGTTTAATTTAAGTATCTATTAACACAGATTCTTAGCTCATTAAATTTTCAAGAACTGGCTATGTTACTTTTTACAGTTTCCAGTTCCCAGCTCAGATTGTCAGACTTGCCACTTATTTCTCTAAATACAGTAATCATTATTATTTTATGGCCTATGTCTGATAATTTAAATCTCTGAAGTCTGAGGAGGTCTCCTGTTGTCTGGTGTTTACTGTAGATCTTGCTCATGGTGCTTCATTTCTTTGTATGACCAGTTATATTTGTGTGCTGGGCATTATATTAAAAAATTATTGCAGCAGTATTTTGAAGCCTATAATGATAGTATCTTCCTTTAGAGAGGATTTTAATTAGCTCCTGCCAGCTGAACCAGCCATTCGGGACATGTTTATTCCAGGCTCAAGGTTTGAGAATTCCTGGACCATCCAGATGAAGTAAAGCTGAACTAAATGTCCAGCCAAGCAATGGTTTACTTGACTTTACCCTTATTTACCCTGAGGGCTGAATTATAAGGGATCTCAGCTTAAAATGGGAACTGTTGTATCTTTGTCCCCGTCTTTGGTGGGCATGGATTTCAGCTCTTTCTGTTTCACAGCTGTTGCTTCTTCATTAGCAGGCGTCTCAGGGGGACCTGGCTTACTTCTTGGGGTTCTCGTGTTCTCACAAGTGCTCACCTGATATTTTTTTCCTGGGATTCCTGGCTCTTTGATGCTCTGAAGCTTTTAAAATGTATTCTGTCCAGCTTTTAAAAATATAACTATATTGCATTTTAAAATGCTGTAGCTGTACTGCATAAAAGTATAATTTTGGCATTCTGATTTTAAAACCTGCATATTACGTCCTTTTGGAGAAATTCATCTTGCTGGATTTTAACTTTGTTCCATCTTTTAGGTCAATAATTAAATGTTTCATTTTTGATTAAGTTAATGATAAGATTAAATGATTAAATCGTTGCTTTTACTGCATTGCAGGGAGACCGACATGGTACTTCACCATGTCTGTGTTCATTATAGAATTATATGAACACAACCTTCTTCTAACAGCAGTGTTTGGCATAGTCGTGGCTGGATCTGTGTTAATATTTGGGGTCTTAATTGGTGATTGGATTGACAGGAAACCAAGATATAAGGGTAATAGTCTTACTTATGACATACATAATTATGAGGTAAATTATGATCTCTAGCTCTTTTGGTTTACTTAGTGAAATAAAGTACAGATACGGACTTACAGCAATAGAGCATAACTTTTAAAAACTAGAAAAAGTCATATAGCTTTCTGTCATGTTTTCATTCCACTTAGGAGGCTTAGAAAGGCATTCTCTGAAGCCACCAATGAAAAGGTTAACTTATTTAAAATCTTAAAATCTGGATTGTTGGTCCTTTGTCCAAATTGATAACTCAAATCACAAATTCAATCTGGAAAAGTGTGATATATCAGAAAATTTTAAGTTATTTGATTTCTCTAGTATCTTGATTTTCATATCATCCTCCTCACAAAATATGTTTTCATTTACTTGTGAAGCTCAGCTTCTTTTTTTTTGGTTGCAAAGGCATTGCGTTTAGTGAGTATGTGAGCCTGCTCTTTGCCTCCTATATGAGACTGCGATTGAAGCTAGAAACGATCACCCTGGTGAGAACAGGGAACTGGTCAAATGCAGTTGCTCTACATTAAACCATGATGTAGCTGTAACCTGTCTCTTAAAACCAAGAGTAAATATTGTTTCCACCTGCAGTTGGTTCATGCCTTACTCTTCACTCACTGCCTGCTGTGTTGTCCTGATGCAGGGAGATGGAACAAGTCTGGCATGGCTGGTTCACTGTGACTGTCTTCCTTGTCCCTCCTGCGCCTTGAGAGTGAATGTCAGAGACAAGACCTGAATGCCTTTCGGTGAGTCATCTCTGCACGGCCCTACTCTCTGGTTTTGGATCTGGCTAATCTTTAGCCAGTGTTCTCCTCACCCCTAATTTGTGAATCAGAGTCTAAATCCCACAGACATGAGGGCAACAGAACAGCAGAGTCTGTCTGCAAGGTACAAATTAGCATCGGATCTAATGCTAATGGGGTGGGAAGAAGAAAATGCATAGAATCAACACAATAACATCTGGCTCAAAACCTACACTGCACCTCTTTTTCTCAAAGGTCTTTGTATTCATGTAGATGTTCAGTAGCTGTCAACTAAATAACGGTGTGTACCACAATGGGCTGACAAAGTCTGTTCTAGGGTTCCAAACCCTCTTTCCCCTCCTTCTGTCGGAGGCCTGCTATGCAGCTGGGATAACCCTGGTGGTCTTGGTGAACCTGGCCAGGACAGAACCGACCATCACCATTCAGAGGGATGGGACTGTGAGCCTCACGGTGACACCAGAGGCCAGCTGGCTTGCGAGCTGTGCCACCCTGGGCTCCACAAGTCCTCTAATCAGCTGAGAAGTAGGCCTGGCTTAGGCAACAGAGCTGGTGAGCCAATCCAGGCCCCAAAAGAGTCAGTAAAATAGCCTTTAAGAGAAAGGAATTTGGAGTCAAACAGATGTGGATGTGCATCCAGCTAAAATCAGCTATGGCTCTTACCAGCTGCAAGTTACTTAACTTCTCCAGACTTTACTTTCCTCACCTATAGAATGGGAGAAATGATACCCCATCCCCTGCACCAGCTCAGTTTTGGGATGGATTCTCTGAGATTCAGGATTTGTAAAGCACTTAGCACTCTATTTGCACCTAGGAAGAAATGGGTGATATTGTTATTATCAAAAACTTATATAAATTGTACTTTCAGGAGAGGAACCCCACAAAATGCATTGAAATAATTTTAGACCTGGAAATAAATGAATTAAAAGATTTCTTAATTCTGGCCAGTGATGAGCTTCTATTTTTACAAAAAAAAATTCATTCCCAAATGTGACTTCTGATTATCACTTACCACTGACTGTACAGGTGGAACTTTTTTTTCCAATAATGGAGTTAAGTGGAAGAATCTGACATCTTCTTTGTTTTTCTTCCATTTATAAAACTTGGATCATTTACACTGTGATATATTCAAATTGCCAACTTAAAGCTGGAGATCATGTCCAACCCTATATTTGTGCAATTGGTACTCTCTGCTAGAAAGTGTTGATAGCCAAGATAAAGGAAGCTATTAAGGAGGAGTCTGTTGAAATATACTCCTTCCAAAGAGTAGAAGACCCTTATAATCATGTTTTCTTTTAAACTACATTTACTTGGATGTACTGTGGCTTAAATAACACCACCCAAAATAAAACAGCTATGTGGGTAAAAGCCGGGTGACATGGTGTTGAAAGTGTCCTCTGTGTCTGGGTACAAGAAAATCTCCCTAGTCACTGTTAATTAATTTTAAAGAAATCTAAAACAAAGCACAGATTCTGGTTGCGGTTCATTATATCATTTTCTAAATGATCTCATAAATATGTTTGTCCGAAATGGTGGCCTCGTAAGAGAATGAGCTTTAGAGTCAGAGTGCCTATGTTTGAATCTCAGCTCTTTCATTTACCTTTTCAGTGATCTTGAGCAAATAACTTCGCCTCTTTGTGTCTCAGTTTCCTAATTTGTAAGAGGGAGATCGAGATCCTGGAGACCTCCTAGACTTGCTGTGAGGACTAAATGAGATGGACATACATAGAAGGCTTAGAACTATGTGCCTGGCACAGAGTAGGCACTCCAAATTCTGTCCTTTATCTTCTGTTTGTTATCTCTCTCCCTGTCAGCATGTTGGTGATAATAAAGGCTATTCATATGACTTTTATTATGAAGCTAGTGAGATGTGACAGAAAACAGTGTTGAGACAGGAGCTAGAATAATTAGCTCCAAGTAACCTGGTCTTTTTAGTCCTCAGTTTACTCCTTTGTTGATTGTTCGAGTCCTAAAAGAACTGATCTTGAAGGTTTTTTCCTATGATTAATCTACAGGCAGACTGAAAGGGAGACTTCCTGTTTTCACCACTGTTCACCCTGTGCATGGCTAGCAAATTACCAAATGCCTGACATTAAATACACCAGGAGGAAGGACTCATTCACTGAGTTGCAAGGTTTCCTTCCTCTCACTTACAGGGATCAATGCAGCTGCCCAGTGGCTGGACCAGATCATCCATGTATTTGCTCCCCTGTCTGAGGGCCAGGTGATGGCATGGGCATCTCATGTGATTGGTTGTGGTTTCATTCTTGGGTGGAACTTAGTTTCACTTCTTGTAGAGTTTCTATTTCTGCCCAGGGTTTATCAACTAGTTCCCCAGTTGGCTGTAAAAACCCCAGCAACAGGCAGGGGGCACTTCCTAGAGAGGCAACAGGAGGCTGTGAACATTCAAGGTAATGAAAACTCAGAGACAGCTCTTGTTTCTCTTTTTCTCCTTTATGTCAGTGTTTCATTTCTTTTTCCAGAGCTTGTGTCTGCTTATTCTGTCTGCTGATGTGCTCGGAAACTGAGAAATGAGAAGGCTCCAACTGTGCTCTTGGTCCTGCAGTTCACATAGCCGATCTCATCTGTGGGGCAGGTGGGGCTGCCAGGTATAGTTATACAGGTTGTCCTCTGCACAACTCCAGGGGCGCTACTCAGAAAAACTCCAATGTGAGTAACACTCCCATGGGACATGCAGTATACAACCTGCACAACCTATTCTGTGGTCCTGGGGGACAAACGACTCCTTCCTATCTCATAAACTCCATGAAGAGCTGAACTGGAAAGACAACTACCTCAGGGAGTATGGGCTGCTCTGGTCAGGCAGAGCTTTTTAAAATCAAAGATTCCCTAACATTAGGGTAAGGATAGGAGCAAAGGAGACCTGCCAGTAAATCTGATATCATTCTTCCAAGATAAGAACCATGCCTGCCTACTGACAGTGTTGCCCATTTGGCTGGTATAACACAGCCCATGCATTGCTTCTGACCTCAGTTTGTCTTTCTGGACTTCTGATAATTAATTACATTTTCTCTCAAGTTGTTTTTCAGTTAAAGCCTATCAGATCTCATTGCATGAATAAAAATATGTGTATTTATAGAGATAGCTAGCTAACTAGTTAGTTATACATATTTAGATGATGGATGGATAGATAGGTAGGTAGGTAGGTAGATAGATGATAGATGGTGCTGTATCTTCCCACCTGTCACTGTAAGCTGTATGGCCATGCATAGTTAATTTCCTCAGACTCTCTGAGTCTTACTATCTGAAAGTGAGGTAACAATAACAGAACTGATTGCCAGATGTTGGGACAACCACAAAAAAAGTCTATAAAAGTCCTATTTCACTCCCCGTCATATAGTAAAACTTAAGCCAATGATATCTTTTTCCCCATTGTTGTTACTGTTATCTTTTTTTTAAAGCTGCTCTGGCAAAAAAAAAAAAATTTTTTTTCTATAGCCAAAGGTTCTCCCCTCCCACAGTTCTTGGGCGATAATAGATTTGGTCCACCCGGCCTCCTGTCCTTCCTTCACAGCCCTATTGGGCTCCTCCAGTGCTCTTCCGAGCTTGTCTTAATTTGTGCTAAACATCTCTCACAAAAAGTTATATGTTTTTAATCTGTTTATAGTCATTGCCTGGTCCATCCTGGAAGACTAAAAAGTAGCTATTAGCTTTTCATGAGTATCTGTTCCTTCAGAAATAGCCCTCACTATTTCCAAGAGTCCATTACCATGGCTCAAGCATGTGAAACTTGTCTCTTCGCCTCTCCTGGATCCTCTCTCCCCTGTCAGTGCCCACCTCCTGACTTCACTGTGTGCTGTAGTTTGGGTTCTCTCAAGAAAACTCTTTAAGAAAAGGATTTGGGGTGAAAAGTTATCTATTTGGAGGGTGCTCCTTGGAAGCATGGTAAGGGAATGAGACAGGGAAGGAAGAAAAGCCTATGAAGAAAACATTAATGTACAGGTTACTGAGGGCAGGTGTGGCTCAGTCCTGCGGGGGGCCCTCCAAAACGTACCTCAAAATTGTCCCACCAGAAGGGCCTAGGAAATGGGTTCCTCGCCACCAAGGGTTGTCATTCAATAGTCGAGGGTTGTCCCCGGGGGCATTGACTTCTGCCCCTGCCTTGTGTTCCTGCCTTGTGTTCCTGTGGCTGGAGAGGCCCTCAGGCAGGGATCCACAGGTGCTTGGATAGGCAGCCATTGGTGCACACAGGAATTGTGCAACAAGGAAGCAGATGTGGTTGGAGGTGGGCCGAGGACATTTGGGCAGAACACTGACGTAAAGCTTATTGGATTTTATTTTAGGGGAAATGGACTCTTGGGAAATCACTGGTGGTTTCATCAACAAGCCCAAAACTTTGGAAAAGCCGAAGGACTACAAGTCCAACCTTGAAGGACAACAGGCCACCACCACAGGGTTTTCTCTCTGCCACCGAGCACCGGTAGGCTGCTGCGCACGCGCTGTGAGGACGGGAAGCGTACTGCAGGCAGACTGCCTTCCTGGCTGGCTTTTGGCCTCCCTCTGCATGACGGTGCATCACCGCCGGCTACACCTGTACCCAAGGGGTCGGAGGCTCCCTGCTTAGCATCCTCACAGCCCTTTCGGCTTTATCTAGCCTCGTGGGCAGTTCTTGCCCAGGCTCAGGAGGCTCTGTGGCTCTGTCACCGCGGGAATCATATCCAGCCGGCTCCACATAGGTTGTCTGACGCTCTGTGTGTGCTTCCTGCCTTTGCTCCTGGAAGTCCTTTTGATCGGGCTGTTTGCTCACTTCCATGAAGTAAAAACTATTCAAACCACTAGTTGCTAAAAGAGAATTGGTACATGTTTATTCCTTTAAAAGGAATGTGAACCAGCGCATTCTTCAAGACCACTCGTCTGTCCACTGGACCAATAGCATGGTTCTGTCTGAAGGCGAGCAGGACCCCGAGCATCCTGAGTCTTCCACCTCCATCCTCTTGCTCTTCTGAGGCAGGATGCTGGCAAGAAATGGTGAGTGCTGGGTCATGTGTGGTGTGGGATTCTGCAGTCCATGATGCTGTAAGTAGTCTGAGAAGCATGTGATGGTCTCATCACTGTGACATTGTATGCCTTATGTGAAAAGAATTCTTCTAGACACTGTGGATACAAGAGTGGTTTAATCAGATGTCTTAGCCCCACGGAGTGTACAGCCTGGACAGGAGACCAGTGTATAAAGTAGTCAACAATGGTCCGCAATAAGATGTCATAGGACCTTTGTGAGGGAAGGACAAAAGGATTGGGAGCATATAGGAAGGATGCCAAATCTAGTCTTGGGAATTGGGGAAGCCTTCCTAGAGGGAGGCATAATTAAGAGATCCCTGAAGAACAAGTTGGGTAGGTGACATGGACAGAGAAGAGTGTTCCAGGCCAGGTGGACAGTTCTGCCAAGGCTGAAATGTGAAAACATGGAGTTTTGGTAATGTGGAAATAGTTATTTTCTAGGTGTCTAGCACGTAAATGCTATAGATGGCATCTACATTTAAGGAGTATTTTGAACTGGATCCTTTCTCTGTGGAGCTGGGGTTGGAGAAAGGAAAGAAGACAGCTTGGTGGGGCCAAAGCTTTCCTCAGCTGCCTGGGAGAGTGAGGGAAATCCTTTCCCAGAGGTGAGGTGCATAACTTTGAGGGTCTGCAAGTTTGTCTGCCCCAAGACCTTGGTCTTGGAAGTCTGCCACCAACCATATGTCTTTCACACTGGCAGCGAGAACACACCTGATTTGGTTAGGTGTTTAAAATTCTTTTAAAAGAATTTTGGTCCTTCACTGTGTGACAAATCCAGCAGTGATATATTGCGGATCAACAGTGATAGCAACAGACCTCACTTGACAGCATATTGGCCCAAGTGATTAGACCTGCAGATTCCCAGCCTGAGAAGAGTCTGGGCCTTGCTCTTACACATGGAATCCCTGAGGTCAGGTTTCCACCCAGAGAGCACCACTGCTTTGCCCAAGCCTTGTCCCTCCCCCAAATCCAAAGTCACCATCTTCAAAGCCCCTCCATGAGGCCACAGCTCAGAGCCAGCAGATTCCCAACCCCCCAGGTCCAAAATGGGGGGACTGGAAAGTGTGGCGGTGGGAAGGCATGGGATCAAAAACCAAATATGTTCCTCATTTATTCAACAACAGCATACCTCCTCAGGGTACCTCACCCGCTACTCTAGGCACTGGGCTTCAGCAAGATTCCTGACCTCTGGAGGCTCAGAGCTTTACCTTCTCAGATCCGGAGCCACAGTGGTGTGGGAGCATGTGGCTAAGGGATGTGTTCCTGATTTCTGCCATGGAGACCCAGAACCCCTTTGTCCATAGAGGCTTTGGAATATTGGGAGAGGGGAAATGAGAGTTTTGAAGATCCAACTCAAGAGATTATAAAACCATGGGCTAGCCTGGTTCCTCTGATGGAATGTGTATGTATGAGAAAGAAACTGTGTTCCTAATTTTAAATAACTGGTTTAGAAAACTGTTCTTCCTTCTGGAGTTTACCTAACCTCTAAAATATTTTAAGTGAAGTATCTGATGGGTGGATTATCTTTTATTAGGGTATTTGGCTTGTACTTCCAGCCTTTAATTGCAGGAACAACCGAGAGCAGAATGACCATTCCAGACTTATGCAGGTCACACTGTATTATGATAATAAACTACTTAGTTCAAAAGGAAGAAAAAGAGTCCACCTTGATTCTTCCTGACACAAAGGAAATAATCACATTTGGAGAACATGAAATCGCATTGGCAATGCCTGCACTCTGGAGAAGTTTTCAGTAGGAGATAAACCTCAGGCTTTTCTCTACCGCAATAGCAATTTTTTTTGCTGATCTTTGATAAGGATCCCAGAAACACAAACATTCTTGACACTCATGAGGGAGACAGTTCAGGACCTGTAGCCAGGCTGCCTGATGCAGTTGGCAAGTTACCTAAGCTCCCTGTGTCACTGTTTTCTTATCTGTAAGACAGGATACTAATGATATTACCCCATCCGGGAAGTCCTGAGGATGCAGTAGGATAATTCCTATAGGTAACATGTTCAGCGCAAAACTTTCGTAAGTATAAGAACTACTTGTTAAAAATGAATAACTCATCTTCAGCTGTCATCATCATTATTAGATTTGGGCTGTAATTTGGATGCTCTCACGAGCATTGTGTAAGGGTGGGCTGTGGGTGGGCATTGAGACAGAACCACAATGCGGAGTGAAATGCGTGCTGTGTGACACAGTGCCAGCAAGGGCCATTTATATTTATTCCTAGCAGAATCACAACCTTAGGGGTGTGGTATGCTGTGAAACTGCACGCATGAGAAGCAGCATTGCACCTTGGCCAGTGTGGGTAGCACATGGCCTGGGTTGCTGTGCTGACAGGTGCTCTCACCAGGAGCCGCGGCCTGCAGCCCGCCTTGGCAATCCGCCTGCATCCCCAAGCAGGGTTCACCCTAGGCATTTGCTCATTCTGATAGAATCTAAGTTACAGAATTCTGGCTACAACAAGATTTGGCACATTGCCCAAAAGTCACTTTGCTTTTTAAAATGTAAGAACTACAACTCTTTATGCTCTCAATTTAGAAATAATTCCGTCAGTGAGTAATTAGCCCTCACTTCTTTTGAGTGTTTCATGCTGTACCACTGTCACATCTTACAAATCCTTCCCGACTCTGTAAGCACTGCTTGTTAAGGGACAGGTGTGGGGATGTTCCAGGTGAGCTACCGGTCTGGGTTCAGGGAGGGCTTCGTCTCTGGCAGGCCAAGCCCCTAGAGATGTAGAGGCCATGCTGGGTAGTCAGACAGCCTGGAAGGATGGGAATCTGACTGGGGCCCCCGGGGCAGGGGAGCACCCCAGGGTGGCAAGGGCATCCAGGAGGGCAGAAGGCCTGGCCAGTGCTCTGTGGAGGGAGATACTGGAGGACACGGCATATTCAATCCAAATAACTCCAGAGTTCGGAGTTAAGTCTGGAGATCAGAACAGAGGCAACCAGGAGGCCTTTGTAGGGCCAGAGGTGGGTCTCAGGGAGACCTCCAAAAGCCAGCTGGCTGGGGAACGAACCAAGCAGAAAGAAGCTGGGAGCGCATGTCCTCAGATGCAGGCACCACATCCCGCAGTGCTGTCACTCAAGCACATGGCGTTGCCACCACCATGGCTGGTGTCTGCCCTATTGATGTGTGTCCTGATGCTGCTTCTGAAATATAAACGGATGTAGCCCCTGTATGTGGAGGTGGGGTGGGGGGGTGGGGCGAGCATGGGGAGAGAGAAGGTTAATTCCTTCTTGGCTAAACCAGGAGCAAAGAAGAAAAATCTGGGACCGGAACTAGATTTGAAGCTCAAGACTTTGCTCTCTATTCTCAACATTTTTGGAATGAAGTGGAGACATAAATAAATACATCCAAAATGAAGTTATATTGCTATATAGTAACATTGGTGGTAATGATGTCTCAAAAAGATGATTATAATGCCACAAATTATGACAGTAACTACCATGTGCAGACACCCTTCACAATAGTGTCTCATATAATCCTTTGGTGAGATAGTGCTCTAAAGATTCCCATTTCACAGATGAGGAAACTGAACCACAGAAAGCTTCATTTACCCAGTGTGACAATGCCAGTCAGTCCCAGAGCTGGAATTCTCACCGAGGTCTCTGACATCTATGTACATTTATTCTCCCCATACGGCTACCCTGTAGGTCTTTGGTCCTTTGACCTCACTGTGACCCAGCTCCCTCAGGAAAACGTTCCAGAAGCTAATGAGAGGCTGTGAATGGTGTGCAGAGCTCCCTGAATTATGTCATGGACCTCATCCACGTCCTCCTTGTGCTGGCCTTGCGGCCACAGCAGTCTGCCACGCTGGTCTTCATCTTTTTAACCATGAGACATGTGCTGTATTTCTTTCTGTGCAAGAAAGTGTATGATTGCAAATGCCCATGCTCAGAAGACAGTGAGGAAGGCCACTTTGACCTGAGAGGTAGGCAGCGTGTCTGATGGCTCAGACCTGTAGTAACAGTGGCCCTATCTCACACCCAGTGTTTCCAGCGATTTCCCAAATTGCTCCTGCATGTCCACCTTGTTCTGCTGCTACATTTGAGAGCAATTGTCACACATCTCCAGTTGCCCAGGCCATCAACTGCATTAAATGGGTCTTTGCAGTACTCCAGTCATGCCCACTAACTGAACTCAGATTCCACTCCAGACAACTTGAAGGGGCTTATTTTAATTTTGCCAACATAATAATTCAGTGTTTTCAGGTTTTTATTGTTCTCCAGCTTCTAAATTAGTCAAAATCTTATGGTCAATTAGAAATAGAAGGAGCATGGTCAATGATGCTTGGTGTGAGTTTTTTGTTTTACAGCTGGCTTGTGAATGTTCTTTTGATGTGCTAAGCATCCATCATGAGGACTGAAGCTGTTGGGAGAGGCAGGTAATGGTAACAACCTTTGGGTGGTTTCTGGACTCTAGGGCCAGGCCAGAGACCTGATGGTCCCTCAGCAGACTTGGGCAAATTTCCCCTCAGTGGTCAAGTTAAGAGTTCCAGCTGGACCAACTCTGATTAAGAAAAACATTTGTAATGAGCAAATTTTGAGTTTCTGGTCACTTACAATCAACACTAAAACTAGCTTTTGAGGAGCTTAGAGGAAAATCCCAATAGCTCTTTGCTTAGAATAATGAATTGCTATGTTGTAAGTGCTGTGATTTTTAAGTTCCCTTAGAAGGGAGAACAATGAGGCTAGCAATTAAGAACCCTCAGGCCTCAAAGTACAGAGCACCTTTCTGGGTGTGGGAAAGTCACATTCTAGGAACAGCCGGTAGCATATTCAGTAGCACTCAGCAGGTTGGTGTTGTTGGGAATAACATTTTCTAGGACAGATTTCTCAACCTCTGCACTATTGACATTTTGGGTCAGATAATCCTTGGTGTGGAGGCTGTCCTGTGTATTAAAGGAATTTTGCAGCATCTCTGGCTTCTACCCACTAGATGCTGGTAGTACCCCTTACCCACCCAGTTGTAAGAATCAAGTCTTCAGGCATTACCATATGTCCCCAAGTACGGCAAAATTGTCTGCCCCGTTACCGCCCGCCCCATTAAGAACCACTGCTTAAGAGAAATGTGAAAATGGAGAGAAGAAAATGTTAAAAGAGTGACCAAAAGTCATTGTTAGTAGTAAGGAAGCCGCAGAAAGGGATTTTACACAGACCTGCTTTTTAGAGCTGAGTTAGGTGAAAATGAGGGAAGGAGAGAATTTTGTGGAGTATTTTGCATAACGTAACGGAGTTTTTAAAAACTGTACTCTATATAAAGTTCCACTAATATGTCTGGTGCCACTTCCTTCTTTTTCTTTCCTTTAAAAACCTGAAAGACTACATTACTATAGACACAGACAGACAGACAGACACACACCCCCCCAAACCAACTCGGTCAGGAAACCAAACTGTTCTTCATACAGATTCCTCACTAAGGAAGTTGTATTTTGATGAGATGTAGCACACCAGGTCCCTTGGCCCTTGAGTGTTCTAATGCACCCACAAGTCTAGTCTAGTCTTAGGACAAGAGTGTTTAACAAATACACCCCGACGTCCTTTACTTAAAATCCCCAGAAGTGCTAGCAGCTTGAATGTAGAATTTATGTCAAGTCTTCTAAGGAGCACTGGCTTCCTACACTTGTACCTTCTGCCCTTGAAAAAAATAGCTGCTTACCTGTAAATTCTGCATTTTAAGTTAATTTTACTGTTTTTTGTCCTGTGTAGTAGGACATCTTTCTATTGGGTTGCAGAACCACTATCTGCCTGTTTCCATGAATATTTTGATTCGTGTTTTAGACCAGTACTGCCAAAAGAAATGCAAATCACATTTATATAATTTTAATAATATTTCATTTATCCTGATATATTAAAAATATTATAATTTAACTCATAATCAATATAAAATTGAGGTATTTCACCATCTTTTTTATATTAATTCTTCCATGCTGGTATTTTTTTTACACCTCAGCACACGTCAGTTTGGACAAGCCCTGGTTCAAGTACTCAACAGCAACATGTAGCTACTGGCTTCTCTATTGGAGTGCAGTTTGGACTCTGATGGTTCCCAAAGTTCCACATATTTCTCCACTATAGGACGTCTATAAGTGGTACTGTGGGCTATATTCTGCCCTAGAAAGCCTGAGTAACATGCCAGGGCATTTGTCCAACTGCAAAATCAATGGCATTAGGCTCCATTCCATCAACTACAACATTCTGCTCTTGTTTCCAGAAACAAATCATGGTGACACACATCAGACTGACTTGACTGGATTTTTGTCATGGGCACACCCAGAGTCTGTAGATGGGCTCGCATCTTGGTCGCACTCACCAGCTAGAGTCACAGACATAAGCAGTCAGCCTAGGCCTCCACCAGGAATGAGCCGCCACTATGACAAAGTGCCTGGGAACATCAGCTACGAAGCAGAGATATCGATTGTAAATTCATGCCCTGAAAAATGTTCTGGCCAGGAAAATATCGCTTCAGGTATTTCAGCCAAAAGTGCCTCTGATAACAGCGGAGCAGAGGAGACCCAAGGAAGTGTGGACGAGGTTTCACTGAAAGGTCAGTTGTTGGTACCCTTGGCCCAACGGAAAGGTGTCTCCTGGCATTTCCTGAAGTTTTTCTTTCTCGCATGCCCCATAACACAGTACTGTCCCAGGTGTTGGTTCCCCTCCACCGTTGCCTTTCGCTCACTGAAACAAGTGAGACGAAGCTTCTGTTATGGAGGGTCTAAGCTGGGACAGATCTCTCTGTCACTTTACGAATGGCAGTGAGAGCACTGCTGTTGATTTGTCCCCTGAGTCAGTGAAGCACAGCAGTGTGCCGGGTAACTTCCCCCTAAAGATGCTTTTGTTCTTAATTTAAGAATCGTCACCGAGTGATGACTCTGTGATTTCACCACTTAGTGAAGAGTCTCAGGCTGAAGGGGAAGGTGTGCTCGTGTCTCCAAACAAACCTCGAACAACTGAGGATTTATTTGCCGTCATTCACAGGTGAGGCACAATCCCGGAGCTTCCTTTTCTTTTGCTTCTTAATAGGGCTTCTCATCAAATGCAAATAAGGGAAAGCCTGCTGAATTTGTGAGGCATTCAGCAAAAGAACAAAGCGAGCAAAGGAAAAGTGTTTTTCTAAATCAAACCGAGGACTTATATTCAAATTGGGAAATATGGGAAATATACATATATAAATATATGGGAATATGGGAACTATAAATATATATTACGAATGTAAATAATGTAAAATAAAAAATAAGATATAAATATATATAAATATGGGAAATAAAGAGATAGATAGATACATAGCTCTCAATTGAGAGACTTTCCTAAGAACTGCTGAGGGAAGATGTTGTTTCCCTAGGAGAGACATTCTGGAACAAGTTTTGAAAACAATTTTTGGCTAAGTAACCTAGAGTGAAAGCTCAAACTCTAATATAATCTCTGACTGAAATTTTTTGAACCTAAAAGAAATGTGCTCAAAACTGTAACCTTACACTAGCAGAGATAAGTGTAAGCTGATTCGCTGAACAGTCAGAGCCCCAAATTTGAGACAAGACAGTGTATAAACCAGCCCATATCCTAGATCAGAACCACTCACTGCTCCCTTTTTTGCTCTCTTCGCAAAACTTCAATTTCTTTAGTAACACTGGCCTCCTCTAAAATTAATGCCCCATATTCCAAGAATAAGAGCTGTCCTCCAGGACAGTGTTGTGTTCATGCTGCACATCCATTCTTTCATCTGCCCACATGTCCCTGTGATCAAGGCCCAAATTGGCAAGAATACTCCCTACAACCTGTGACCAAAGAACAGGGCAGGAACAAGCCCTTGGAAACTAAACCCATATCAGGCTGGGCCATCCAATCATGCTGTGCCTACTTCTTTCCCAACCGTGACTGCCTTCTTCCACTAGGCCTCAGGGACCTAGATGGGACTTCCAAGGGACGAAACTTGGGGACTGTCTTTTCTACCTCATGAAGTTACACTTTTTGAAGCAAGGTCTTTGCCAGCAGTTTACCACTGTTTTTCCCGGGATTCTACTTTTGAAGGGAACTTGTGTTTTCTGTTGATCTGGTTCTCTCATAAAGGAGCACTACTTTTCAACACCTTTTTTTAAAGGAGCCAATTGGAAACACCTTCTGGGTATATATACCTTAGCAGGCATGCTTCTCTACTCGCAGAGTGAAGAGTCATCTTTCTTTGCCCCATGTGTAACTTAAGCTCCTCCGCCCACTTTATCCTCAGTCTCAGGACTAGTTGCTAAAGTGCTATGTAAGTTAAAGAGCCAGGTTCTTACCCCAAGGACCAAATGCTAGTGTCTGGAATGGTGGGCAGAGTATAAGTAGTGGAGTCAGAAAGACCTGGAACTGAATGCCAATGCTGCCAGTCCCTATCAAGTCTTAAGTCAGTTAACACATCTGTACCTATTCCCTTACTGTAAATGGAGAGACCTATGGCTCACATATTCAATATTGATGATACAATAACCTTGTAGTGTCTGGAATATAGTAGATGCTAAAAGCAAATGTTAGTTTGAAACACTGGCACCATGAAGGTTTCAGGGCTCCAAAATCAGGCTGGCGTCCAGTTGGAAAGCTGACATTTTTTCTACCCTATGGATTTTTAGGTTGGTGAGAGAGCATGTTGCCAATACTTACCAGTGAATGAGTCCTGCTGAAGAGTCATTGGATTTATTATGCCTGTTTACTCATCAAAAGAAACAATATGATGATAGGTGCCTAGGTTTGATAGGCTGGCATTTGTGCAGGCT